>JACXIV010000075.1:1274881-1540691 GCA_014737475.1 Bombus confusus | reverse complement strand
GTAAAATTTTAATTTGTTATATAAAACATATGGAAAATATTTGAAAAAGGTGAGCTTTTAACAAATCAGGAATGAATTAGAATAGATAAAACTAGTAAGTTATTAAAAATTGAAATACACAATTAATACCTATTACTTAATATAAATGTGCATTAAGTAAATTTAAGTCGTGTAAAATTTTAATTTGTTATATAAAACACATGGAAAATATTTGAAAAAGGCGAGCTTTTAACAAATCAGGAATGAATTAGAATAGATAAAACTAGTAAGTTATTAAAAATTGAAATACACAATTAATACCTATTACTTAATATAAATATAAACATCAAATTTTATTTTAACTAAATTGTATAGTCATGAATAATTTTGGTTGGTTTTCCTAATTTCAAATTTATTTTACTGCGTTGAAAATGGCATTGTTAATATTCCGGTTTAGACGAATTTCCAGAATAAACAAAGTTTGGACGATCTTTTTCACCAGGTGACAAAGTCAGAAAAGAAATTAGTAACGTTATTCAGCTGGCACAGCACAGAAGGGTGCAAAAGGAGAAGTAAATCTTATTGTGCCAGTATACTAAGATCATTAGTCATGACCTTTGTCCGAATGAATGCAAAGATTAGTTGGTAGGCGTTGGTGTAGGCGGGTTGGTGAAGTCCCTTGACACGACCGAGCACCTGGAGAATCCTCTTCCACAGAACTTATGTAGAATCGGTGATGAACGGTAAGCGGAAAAGTAGAAAACTGGAAATACGAAGGAAGATCTGGGGCGCCCCACTGTGGTCTACTAATGAGAGCCTTCCTGGGACATTCGTCTTTTATCCTAGACACGTTGACACGTTTCAGCCCCTTAGTGAAAACTGGCCATGCATCTGTCAGACGGTCTCTGCTTATTCTTGTTTTCTAAGCGGACCATTTATATTTTATACCATAATAGACCGCATACGCCACGATTATTTGCCTGCCATTCGAGTAAATTTATATTTTTACTAAATTTTTTCATTTCAATTACGCTTATTGTTATTATTCTTCCTATGTTCTATTTATATGTACACGACGAAACATTTTATTAGAGCTACGAACAGAATGCAATAAATATACTAGTATCGTCTGGAAATTCTCTACGTTTATTACAGGCACAAGTACAGATACAAGTACACTGCAAATTTATTTTTATACCTACTTTGAAAATTTCTTTATACAAGTAGTTGTACGCAATAATTTGTAATAAACCGTTAAATGCTTGAGGAGATAAATACAAATCTATATTAGCGTATTAATAACATTTTCGTCAATATCTTATCGGCCATTCAACTTGTTCGTTCATAAAAATCGTGCTCTCTCGTCGCTGGATTAAGTTATGAGAAAGTCGAGCTGCTTTCCTAAAGTAGCTGAGCATATCTGGCGACACGATCAATGTGTGCGTCGTGTAAAAGGTGGAAGAAACATGTACCACTGTCATTTTATATCATTCAACTTGTTCAACCTACATGAGAACGTAAAATAAATTGACGCGACTCGTACAATACAACAAAACGACGATATGTAATGCGATCGTATCGTAAACTGTGAGGTGTCGAGCGATCAAGTCTACGCTAATACGTCTCTCGCTCGATCGAAGGGTATGTACATACGAAATTACGCAATTAAATACCTATGCAAATATTGTGCTGTCAAAGTATTTTTCAAATGTCAAGATAATTTTCTCGAACTATTCAATGTTAATACATATCGTTAATGTAAATACATTTACGTATATGTAGCTATATTTACATATATGCATTTATAATATAGATAGGTACGTACTTTAATAATTGTAACGTTTATCTTAGCTAACATTATCGGATTAAAATTAAACAGTCAAGGGTTAACACCTTTTATATTAATCAGACAAATATTTTAACTACATAATTCTTTTCAACTTTATCAAAGGAACAATTCCAAATATAACATTAAGGTTATTAATTATAAAATTATATTATTAGATATTCTTTTCAACTTTATCAAGAACAATTCCAAATATAAAATTTTAGATAAGTAATTGAAAAATTAGATTATTATTGAATCAAAATGTATCCATCTGATGAGTTTCAAATATAATAACCTCACTTGAAATATCTTTTAATCAATCAGCGTTTCTATTATTGTTTAACTAGTTGTTATCCACGACTCAGACCGCATAGAACTGGAAACAAGTGATATTTCTTTCTATTTAATTTTTGGTATTATAATACCTCTGCATAACCTACATTTTCAGCCTTATTACTGATAGGAATTAATACGTATTGGTTTGATGAATTTCCGAATTGTGATAAACCGACACGACGTAAAAACATTCTTGTTTCTGTAGCTCGAGCCTGAGAAGTTCGTAATCTCTTATTAGTAAGTCGCTCAAGGCGATATTACATAGCTTTTTTAACTCGAGCCGCTGAAGTGCTTACATCGTTTCTTCATACACGATCCTTCCGTTCTTCTTCTGCCTCATTAAGCCTGACAACATTTTTGCCTTGAGGCAGAGGTGTTTCGGAATGACTGAAATTTTCTTTTAAGCATTTTATTTACGAAACGAAACTAAGAATCAATTTTGATTAGCTACATAACGAAATAATTATGAACTAAATAATCTATATTGTCTATACTTATATATTAATATTATAAAAAGAGAAGTATGTGCTCCAAAACCAAGTTGCACGGCAACATTGTTTTCCTTTTCCCAAATACTGCAGGAAAATTGCTTTTTAATCTAACAATAAGTAATTTCTCTATCATACCGATTGACATCTGGATGCTTCGTGTCTGTTCCCCAGAATTTTTCTTCGTGCTTCAAGATTCACTATCGTTATCCGTAGAAATCAAATGGTATTTGCATGGAATTTGAGAGATATTTGGGGGGCCCAGTGGAAATCAGATAGCGACCGTTTTATAATTTTAACGAAGAACAAGTTGAAAGAAAAATTATTTTCATGGGAAATGCAGTATCAGATCGTAATTATCTTAACTGGGACTTGAATAACATGGTAAACGACAACTGCTGTCAAGATTTGTCACATATCCACAAAGCTAAAGAGCCGAGTGTCATGGAACCCTTTTCCATTACTTATTTCTTTCTTCTCAGCGTGAAAAAAGTATAATACGATTTTGTTCGGTGAAACGATATACAGCACATTGCAGGAACGAATTAATGATACAAAAGACGAAAATTTACATATATATGACATGTAGCTGTTTTCCACTGAGCGCCTCATTTGTAGAAAGTTACCATTGATCGCGCAACTGTGTAGTGGTGGAAATCAAGCTGCGTTATTCCAACTTGTGTTGCATTTATACTCACTGCTTAGTTCCTTGAAGAGTGAGGGTAATAATATATAATATTACCTATGTCCATCTGATGGAAATGTACTTTCCAACGGTAAGAGAATCATCCAAATCGGTTAAGTAGTTTCTGAGATTACCTCCGATACGCACACAGATCTTCTCTCTTTATAACATAAGTATAGATAATGCATCTAAGTATTAGTCTAAAACCACCTAATCACTTGAATATTTTAAAAAACTTAACTAATAACATAATGATTAGAAAATCACAGTAATTTATGTATTATGGCGCTACGTGCATATTCGAAAATATCGTTTATTAAAAGAGATATATTTAAAAAGGAGCTGAAGAAATATATTTAAAAATATATTTAGGAGCGTATATAAAAAGTTACTGTTAGGTATACTTTAAGAAAATTTAATAGCGTATCATGAGAATGTCGTAGAAATGGCAGAAATCCGATATCGAAAAACTATGGGTTTCATATTTTCATAAAACTGACATCAAATAATAGTAAGGTGGGGGTAACAAGGTAAGCAACCTGATATTCCATTACATTCCGTTTCCTATAGGTTGTACTTACAGAAAGCCGTAACGACGCGACGGGAGCCTATGCATGAAACCGAACACTTCCTGGCATCAAGAATGCCACTCTATATTCGGTACTACTAACAATAAGATGTATATGCGTCGACAGTAAAACTATTCAGTCGAATACACAAAACGAAGATTCGTTCAAAAGGAAAACGACTTTCTTCTGAAACATATTTACAAAATGTACAATAAAGTAATTAATATTCTCTTTCTTAAATACATACAGTACATATTTTTGATATAATCAAAATTTATTTCATCTTCTATGTATATTTGTATGTTACTGTATGTTACTTACACAGTAATCTTTAGACACATACATATGGATTTAAACATCGCTTGTCAAAGATTTCAGTCAACAGACTTTTACAAGCTACGTGGAAAAGTGTAGATAACATCATAACGATGGATTGGGTAAAGTTGTTGCGTTACTTCATTATTTATTTCATTACGCCACTTTCCAGTCCAAGAAGCTATAATCAACGAAATGTTGATTTTTATCGTCGATTCGACTAGAGAAAAAGAAAGTGAACAACGATTGATTACCGCATTTAGTTAACCATGCAAATTGACGATGTCCCGATCTACCGTGTTATTACCGCCAATTCCAATAGTTTCTTTTGTATCGCAATTATGGTATACTGACTAGTTTCATCGAAATTAATCGGAGCTCGCCTCGAAGATCGCAATTGGTTCCGGCAGTTTTGTTCGAACTGGTTTGCTCTCTAGAAACTTGCGCAAGAACGTAAAATTACCTACATACCCATTTTATAATATGTCCTTGACCACACCTGTATTCATGCAGCTAAAGGCTTGCACTATCGACAAAAAATGTAATACATCTGTTGCACTCGTGAACGAATGAGAAAGACCATGCATAAAATTATTATTATGTACCTTAGTTCGTCTGCACTTAGATAACTAGTATGTTTTTGTAACATACGCAAATATTAACATTTTTAAATCTTTTGTACCTATATCTCACGAAGAAAAACTTGCTGCAAGCTATATTTATTTACTTGTACTGTTTTTTGAAAACTATTAACAAAGTCCGTTTACACACTTTAGCGTAACTTTCTAGAGCAGTCATTTGTGGATTGCTTCATATTGTCTAAATTGAACCAAATTCTAAGAAAATTCCAACATTTATCAATTGTTTCAAGATAGTATCTAATTGTATAAAAGACGTTTTTTATATTGAAATATTCTGCAAAATATGAAAGTTTTACAACACAAAGTTAATAGATTTGTGTAATTAGTGTAATTTACGCTCTAGTAAATTATTGAATTTGTTCTGCTTATAAATGCTTTGATCTTATTTTCCACTAATTTCGAAAATGTCTGTATCGTTTCCGTAATCAATAGATACATTGCATGAAAAGATATACTAATAATACTTAGTAATTAAGTAGTACTGGAATGTAATTGCGGTTTATTTTGACGATTGTTGCCAATCATCTTCATCGCTAGATACACTTTTGCTATTTGTAAACAAAAGTTTATATGCATATATGCTACGACACAATTGTACGAGTAAAACCAATATATACTTATAGACGATTATAATCTGAATGACGGTTCATAAATAACTATTTAATTATTTAACAATAACAGTTGGGAAACAAAAAAATTACAATGCTTTTTCTACATGATCCAAATATGTACGTGCAAGTAAACTACGTGAGCAGCACAATTAAAAATTATCGCAACGATGACAAAAAGAATCAGGAAATTGGACGGACGTATATGTAGACGTGCGACTGTGATCGAACGTCGATAGATGAAAAGCGCGTACCGAGACCTTAACTGGTAGAACATACACGAATCGGTACACGCGTCAGGACGCGACAACGTAGTTAACTACTTCCAGGAATGGTTTCTCGCTCGGTCTCGACACGCACTCAACGACCATATCGAAGTTCCATCTGTGGCTACCGTGCCACGCCGACGGACGTTTCGCCGATCGGCAATCTCTGCCGGATTATTATGCCTGTCCATCGGCTATGATCACCGCGAACACGCCGGTATGCCGACCTCATTAGCTGCTTCGAGTCCGGCTTAAGCCAATGAATAATGGGCCTCGACACAGTGCCGCTGTCATGCTTGCTCATATCTTTCTCGAAGGATTTATTGTCTTCCTTTATTGGCCGTTCGCTAAGCACGCTATATAATCCATGCTGTCAGCCGTTAAATTTTTACCGAGATGTCGCTTTCATTTTCAGAATCCCATATTCTGCTCTACCTAAATGGCCAGCGAAATACATGTACACATTTATTATTACATACACAGTTGTTCACAAAATTTGGTGTATACTCACGTAAAATTCGTAAGTATTTATAAACCACAACGTAATAGCATATAATAAGTAACATACAAAATATTTTCATGAAAAAATTCAAATATTTCTTTAGGATTTTTTATGATATTTATTTTGATTATAGAAATTACCCTTTTAAAAAATAACGAATCTTTTAATTTAACGAATCTATATTAATGGTCGATGATAAAATTAAAGACTGAAAAATAAATTTTAATATGTTAATTATAATCGTTTATAAGTATTATACAAGTACAGAGAGTCTATAGACCTTGATCGAATTGAACAAATTGGCTTGTTTTTACGATAGTACGATCATCCAAGCATTCGTTTCGTGATTGATCTACTGTTGTTTCTTTCGAATGAAACTCAGTATTACATTTGCGATATTATATTGGAATTCTACGTTATTTCAACAGTGATATTTCTTGCAATACTTGTATAACAAATGTGATCATGAACTCGTATGCTTATAGTATATATTACATATTATGAATCGATAGCAAAGTCATTTGAGATTATACTAGATTACAATTCTCATTAACCTCGAACCACATAAATCATAGATTAGATTATTCAGTTTAAGCTGTACGTATTGTAGTTAATCGGATGGTTGATTTGTTTGAAATCTCCTCGCAACAATAGCACCTATATATAAAATTAATGATATTCATAACGCTACCAAAGTGTTGATTGCTCAAATATCATTCAACTAAATATTAAACATTTAAAATGGCTATAAGTGAGAAGAAAAACGAAACAAAGGCGCAGATAACAAAAAACGAATACTATTTATATGCAAATTACATGTTGATATATCAATATAATGTAGGTATTCGATTGAAAGCCTTCGATTCAACAAAAAACGGTAGATATATCTACCTATATAAAGCAAAGTGCGAAATTATAATGAAACTTTACTGTTGAGGATTGTTAAGAAGTACGAATTTTGAAGTATTATTAAAAATTTTTATTTCAAATTGCTATTTTATCAATCGGAAAATCATGAAGTTACAATAGTTATAGCATCGAGATATATACAAGGACATAGAAAGCAGAACTAAAAAAACAAAATATTAACAGTACAATACAAAAATATAGTACACTATATCTAATGAGATAATTTATATTATTTATTTACCAGATTATACTTTAATCGTTTGCAATTTGTTGTTAAATTATCTTAGTTAGTTGAAACTAACGAAATATCATTTTGCTTGAGAAAGTCGTAAATTTTGTTGAATTGAACTTATGTAATAAATAACATTTGCTGAGAATTTTATATCGCTAGTTGCGTGTTTTATATCGGTAAACTGGTGCACGGTGCTATTACCGCACTTTTTCATGTAGCTGTAATATCGTATAACACATTCACAGAAGGTTTATTGCATTCTTCCAGCAGTCGCGATCTTATTGCACGTCACCAATTGTCAAGAAAGGTATACCGGTTACGATGATCACGGTCATGCCGGTATTCCGGCCTCATTAGCTGTTCGGAACCTGGCTTAAGCCAATGAATAATGGGCTTCGTCCCAATGCTGCCGCCGCTGCTGCTCGTATTTTTCTGCGCGGACTTATTGCGCTAACCCGCCAAGTCACGATTATTTATACTGCCGGTTCAAGAACAGCTTTCTTGCTTTTTGTCAGCGAAATAGGTAGCATACATCAAGGCCCAGGAAGCCTTAGATTCCCGTAACGCATCGCGTTTAAGGGAAACTGCTCACTGCAGTGGATGATGGAGCCACAAACAAACATTTTTTTATTTTTAATACGAAATCCTGTTATTCGCCAAGTTTACCAATAAGATTATTCTTTATGATATTTCATCGCCATTATGTTTACATGGTGTAGAGTAACTGATAAAAGACATAAAAAAATTTTGAAGAATTAAGTAGCACACGGTACAACATTTTATGTAAATGTTCATTTGATAAATGATATTTTATTTCTATTTTTCTATTTTAATGTACTCGTATATTATGTAGTGTATAAAAGCTTACACGATTGTTTGGCCCAGAGAATATATGTTGTCTTAAAAATGAGTGTAACAAATTTTTTGAATATTACATTATCTACAAAAATGATAAATGCATGGGCTATTAGTATAACTGTAACGGAGTATATCAGGAACGAAAGAGTTATTTTATTCATAGTATATGAGTCCTAGAAAATACATTAATCATTAATAGTTTCCAAAGAAAACTCGAAGCGTCCTATTTCCAGACTTGCTATTCAAGTTATCCACATTTTGAAATTATTAATAATCAAATATGCAATTCGCATAACTACAAATGCTCATTAATAGTTGGCGTATAGTAGTTGAGCATCAATCTACGACGAAAGGTAATATTATTTATGAATAGCTATACATGATAAATGAGGTAGGTTCCGACAGACATATAACGGACGTAAAGTATTGAGTAGTTCGTTTCATGGAATAGAGGATGTGAATTTTTCTTAGGCATTGATAAACGTCCGTGTAACATCTGTGAATTATGTTTTCACGGGTAGTCTGTTACGGTCTTTCCTTAATACTTTAGGAATGTGCGTTCGAAACACATAAATCGCACTCCGATGTGCTTGAAAGTACATTAGCAAATAAACGTTCTCACGATATTTCTCGGAAGAGGAATCTAGGTCTAGACTCTAAACGATAGATCAGGAACGTTCTGAATTATATCTCACTGTTTAACGCATTACTCAACCTTACGATAATCAATTTTAGACGTTTCACTGGAATAACTGTGTTAATATTAATTACAGACGTCGATGAAATTTCAAATAGTATATTTCAGTATGTATATTAGTATGTGTGTGTATACAGTATGTATACAATAGCATGTATATTTCAATTACGTTTAAAATCGAACATTGTTTGCAAAATGTTGCGAAACAATATTAATAGCATACGTCGTTGTGTACATTGCATTACGAACCAAAGCATCGCGTAACACATACACAGAATATTATTTAGACAGCATTTTGTCAACGTTGGCTATCTCACAGAGAACTATTGATTTCATACTTTCAGCGGTCCTTCATCATTTGAAGAGTTTAATGGCAGTCGTGAATAAGCCAAAGAGTCTCTTACCACTTCGATGAACAGACATGGCAGTCCCGAGAAATTACTTCTTTCACATTTCATTTCGTGCTCGTTCTTCTGGGTGATGTCCAAGATACCGCCCACGCTACGTCTATAAGAGCCGGCTGATATATCGCCTCGTTAATGTTTCGCTTCATCAGATGTTATGACTGAACATCCTTTACCCTGCCACTGGGTGGTCATTTCTGACTGCTCTTATTGCGAAACCCACTGTTATAAATTATAGGGAATGTCGGTCCCGCGTTCGTAAGTCGCGCGTTTCGTCTTTCTGGGTGCATAAACAGACAGCGTCCCTTCATGGTGCTGCGATCGAAGATTAATTTGCATCCTCGTAACGGCTTCATATCGATTTCGATCGTTGTTTCGGAGAGATAAATTGCACGACGGTTGTTTTCTATTTTTCTCCCGTGCATCGATACTCGTAATCTGTCTCCGATAATACATCTAGGAAAAATGACGCCGTGAAAAATTGATGCAAATTATAGTCTCTGCCGCTCGCGTTAATCTGTTATCGATAAAAAGCACGATCGATGGCTTCGTATTTAAGTGGCAAAGATAAAATATCGACAAATACGTCGTTTTTGTAAAATATTACGTACTGACGTCATGTGGAAAACGACCAAGCGTAACATTTAATTTTTAGATATAAATAGAAGGGTCTCAAGTTTCGTAGTTAACATAGAATTTAAAAACGCTATTTACGAGTCGAAGGTAAAAGAAGCGTTTACATGTGTGTAGATACGTTGAAGCGCGTTCGAAGCGAGACGTCGGCGTGACAAAACGTTAAACGGTGAATTTATTCACAAGGCATCTTAATGAGAAAATTAATCACTGTCAAATTCAACTGGTTACATCGTTGAGATGACACTCGTTACATCGCTATTTATAGTCTACTGAATGCATTTTCGCAACTTAAATATCAAACGATTCAGCAGCATACACAAAATGCAAAACTATTTTTACATACAATAGGCAAACCTATGGCGTTATATTATAAAAGTCAATGTTTATATCACGGCTATACATTGAAAAAGTATAAATCCCTCGATTACGAAAGATTAAAAATGATTATAAAAAATTTTTAATATTCCACCTTGCGTGTAAGTACATTCACCTAATTTTTGATGCAAAGAAAAATAAGGAAATATGTAGTTATATCTGTAACTGCGACGTGTTAAAAAAAATTGCAGTTAGACTGAAACATTACGTGATAAATGTTATTTCGTGTCTTGGGCTATCATCCTTTCCATCCAATTTCCTATTCATTCCCTGAACTTGACAGTCAATCTATGCGTATTACGAAGGGTTCGTCGTAGACGATGTATTCGAGGGTGAATGCCTTTCCGTGCGCGAATGCACGATATACATAAGAAAATGTCTGTATGCACATACACATTTACATGCACGAAAAATAGCGTGGGCCACGATCTCTGTAAAAGCGTCGCCGTTTAGATAATAACGCGCATTTTATCTCCCTCATAAAACCTAATTTATAGCCGCATCCAAGTCTATAGGCGTGTACGAACGGCCGTCGGGAATAGGAAGAGCTCTGACAGAGACAGTGCCGTAATTCTCAAGGTAGCAAGTCCACAAACTTTACTTCATCAGAAACAATATCATCGCTCTTAGAATTTTCCATGCCGCAATTTTACATTGTTTTTACCGCGAACTGAACTTTTGATTATACGCTGCAACGAAAAACGTTTACAATTTATAATACAATGATAAAAAATGTTTCTTATACATTTCAACATATTCCAATTTCATAATTTTTATCGCTAGTATAAATAAAAAGTATAAATAATAAAATTTTCAGAAGCAAAGTATATCAGGATACTTGATTAGATTAAAATGGGTCATAAATATGTTAAAGCTTTATTCAACGTTATTTTCAGGTGAAACGTTGATTAAATTATCATTTGCTTAAATTATTCAAAGGAAAAAGTTGCGGTTCTTGAGAAACTTGTTGCAGGATTCGTTAGTTACGGCACTGGAGGGGTTGCATCAGAGCGAAGGTTGCTGAAAGTGAATAGGCCGGTAATATTATATCGGTGTTGAAACGTCTCCCTTCGGCATTTAGGTGACGAAAAATATGAGCGTCACGCGTGTGTGTGCCCGCGCGCGCGCTTTCACGACGGCTGAATGCAGTTACCGACGATAAACTGCATACGTATTTACCGTATAATCTCCGACGGACGGCTATAAATCCGTGATTTACTCTCATTACTGCGCCTTTGAGTGTTACGACTTGTGCTTACGATACACAACCGTCCGGATAGTTTAATTTATTCATTTAGGTCCGCGCTTTTCTGCTGTGCCATGTTCCACTTTGCTGATCGTACAAAAGTTGTCCGACGACACACGCGTGACAATAATGAGACGTATCGTTGCTCCGTCCGAAACACCTTACTAATTGAACGTCAGATTTTATGAATTCACCCAATCGAAGTGCCATCTTAATAGAAACATGTAGCAGTTACAAAACAAAAGCAAAAAAGATCGTTTATATGGCATCTAATAGCTCGTAAGGCATCTCACAATAACCTGTTATGTCGAAACAAAAGGTATTATTGGTTAAAGCATCGATAGAAAGGTACAACGGCACTTGTGGTTTTTTGCGGAAACCGCTAGAGATTTGAAAAAAATCACCATTTTGGTGAACTTGTTAAAAAACTATCTCTTAAGTTGAGATGATTTGAAAATATGCTATAAATGCTGTATATATAAGCGATAGTCGGACTTAAGTTTCAAGTTATATGCAAAATAGAACTATAAGATTGGTAGTACGTAATGTTAATCCGGCTGCGCACCGCGTCCTGAGGCGGCCAGCCAACATTGTTTATATTAATAAAGATAAGGAGATTCGCAGGGTCTCATGGCACCAGATTAATATTACTACGTACTAACTACTAAAGCCGAGCAACGAGATATTTTTACGTATAACTCAGAAGCTAAGGCCAATCGCCATTATACGTATAGGAAAAAATTGTATAAAATGTTGAGCTTTACAACATATTTTAAAATCATACAAAGCAAGATTTCCGACAAGTTCACCAAAATGGTTATTTTTCTCCAATTTTCTGCGGTTTCCGTACAATAATACTAGAGTCGTTACGTTTCTCTATTGAGGCTCTAACGAATGACACTCTTTTCACGAGGATCCATCGACTTCCATAAAATGAAACGTAGCTGACAATTTAATATTTAAATTTAATTATTTTTGAATTTATTGTCCGTGTCTCGCGATTAGAAATTCCTTTAAAAGCGTGCCTCGTTATGCGGATATGAATTCTACTGTCTGTGCGGAAAACTAGAAACAAGCATGCGGCTAAAGAACGGGGAACGTTGAAATAATTGAAACCGCATTCATGAGATACTCTGTACGTAGGTTTGTCCCTGTCGAGAAATCAATGCAAATACAACGAATTTCATGGCACCACGTGTCAAGAGTAACGAGTGTAGAGTGCGGACGCGCTGGACGAGTATAAGCGTAGAAGAGGAACGTTAGGGTGAAAGCAATGTTGGAAGGATTGCAGGAGAAGAGGGTATAAGGTAACATACATCACGTTCCCAGTTTATGGTCCGATACGCTCCTAGGAATTGGCACCCGTGCTGAGCTTTCCCGCAAATGCAAGGAACGTAGGGGTACGAAGCAACGAGATACGAGGCGTTATGGCTCTTCCTGGCTCGTAACCTCTGGTCATAAAGCTACTGCACGCTAAAATATTGTCCGCCGCCACGTCTCCACGCCTACGCGTCTATCCGTCGATCTATCTTAATGCTATTATCGTAATTTATTAGTGGAGTTCCCGGAGAATGAATCGATCCATCGTAGCCGCCCCAAAAACGGATCACGGATAATCTAAGACGATCACCCTAGTAATGAGACTATTAAATAAAAGCGGTACCAACTCAAATTAGTTCACATCCGTTTAAATCTACTATTCGAATATGATATTTTTGTAAAGAAGGACGGTTGTTATCAATCACATAGAATGCAAGACAGAACCACATGAAATATAATACAAAAACAAGTTACGTATTTCCATTATCTCTAAATATAGAATCTATTATCACTTATCGATTAATTGATAAATACACGAGATCAAATTAATATTAGGTTAAATTCCTATTTAAAATTCAAAATACTTAAGCAGAACGGGGATCTATAATAATCCAGCATTTAACAAAGTAATATACGAAGATCTATATATGGAATTAATAAAACTGTTTTCATTAATAATTGTTAATAACTGTTTCTATAAAACGAAATATTCGTCTTGGCAACTTAAACTCTCGAAGGAAGAGGGTCATCAAATATATCCACAAGGACGACAAACAGAGATTGCGCAAAAGACATTCAAATAGTGTAGTGTTTCGTATTTCGAAGAAAATATAAATAAGAATGACAACTTTGTGGAAGAAATATTGTGCCAATTGAAGTGTTCATTCTCACACTCAAGATTTATGATCAACCGTACAAATTTAGTGATGGCATTATTTTATCTCTGCATTGTCGCTAACAATCTGCGTCGTAATAACTCATTTCGCCAACATTGATTAAAAGCTTAATTGTACAAAAGACTGGCAAGTCCTGAAATTTTTAAACGATCCAATTATCGAACGATCCAACTGGTTCAAATGCATTTAGTTTCATAATTTACAATTTCAAATCATAGATAATACTACGAGAATATTTTTATTGGCGTAATTAATTAGTAATGAACAAACAGTATTTTTTAAATATTTTCAAAATGGATAAGCGAATTTTAGACGGTTTGAAGAAATATACATATACATTACAACAATTGCTCAAAGCACGAACCAAAGCAAGACTGCGATTTTAAGGTGATGCGCATCCGCGAGCGTACTTACACGCATTCATAGACACGCTTACACACGTACGATATTATTATCTCGTGATTCATAGCGCGCATTCATAAATGTTCCCAAGCTGTATAACGGCATGGTACACAGCGGTATGTATCGATTAACGTCGCTTCCCGACGGGATTTACAGCCGGTGACTAAATTATTTAAAGTCTTCATTTGTAGCGCGACGGATGGACGGACACGACCTGGCGACCACGTATCCAGTTCTTCTTCGGGCGACCTGGTACAATCGCTGACAAAAGTTCATTATATCTTCGACCTCGACCAAAGCCCCGTTGATGCACGTATATACAATGGTATGTCATAAAGCGGACGTTCACTCTTCTCTTTCTCCACGTTAAATCGAATGTGTAACACAGTTTTCGTGATAAGGCGGTCGATCGTGACATGAAAGTTTTAATACGATCGATAGTTAGTATTTCTTATATTAAAACCTGGTTTCTAGCGACACTATTTATAGTGATCTTATAATATCGCTATCGGCACAACACAAAATATTAATTCTGCTATAGGTATGAGTGCTTATCTCCTTGATGATATTTTCATCCTTCGCGATCATGATAATATACATTAGGAAATATATTATTAAGTTAGAATCATTCGGATTACTTCTACTTAGATCTACAAGAATTTAACATGATTGTATCTTCTCTTAGTTTTTAGTTCGCTTCGTTTCAGTTCGGAGTTACTGTTGTTGCATGTTCAAGGCGTAAACGTCTTACACGAAGGTGATAGTCCACGATAGGGCATGAAACAATAGAAAATAAAACACGGATAAATTTTGCGTGTACCAAAGTTAAATTTAAGATTTGAGACTCCACTGTATGAACTTTTGTAATGTAACAAATTATTTAAAAATTTCTGTTGAATATTTGTTCGTGAACGGCTAAAAAAATGTGTTCAATTTCTGGTTACCAGTGAACTTTTGCACGTGAGTATACGCAAGAAAGATTGCCGGATTGTGTGGCGTGCCGCGGCTGCCACCGTCCGCGCCGCGAACGTCCAAATGCTCCAGAGAAGAAGAAAGGGAAAGAGAGAAGTAGGAGAGAAACCGATCGGTCAAGAAAGAAATAAAGACGAAAAGCTAAATAGAAAGGGAAAAGGAAGGGAGAAGAAGAGAGAAGAGAAGAGAAGGGAAAAGAAGGGAAAAGAAGGGAACAGAAGGGACGAGAAGAGAGGAGAAGACAAGAGAAGAGAACAGTGTTGCAGGCGTCCATGGAAGGCACGTCGTGCAGAACGTCGGCGAACTCGTGTGTGTTCCGTGTTCCGAATGCACGGAACAAGCGCTGCTTGTCCGCGGCCACCTGAGTTATGATCGCTCTGTGCCCACCCTGGCTGCTCGGCTGGCTGCTTGGCTGCCTACCTCCTTGCTTCCCTAACTGCCCTCTTCTTCTTCACCCTTCTACTTTCACAGCGGCCATCTTGACTCCAGGAACCGGTTAGCTCCTCCGACTTGGTATATTCCACACGGTGAGTTTTACGGACACACATAAACACCGAATGAACAGTGTTCGGCGACATCAGCGACTGTAGCGCCCTCGGAAGTCCATCCGAGTCTACTCGACGTTAATGGCTCGTGTGGCGCGAGTTCCTTTGTACTGTTTAATAACGTCGTTATGTTACCAAGCACGGTCGTCCAGCAGAATTGATTTTTAAATCCACTCGTTTCAAAGCGCCGCCCCGATTCCCTTGCCTTTGTCGATGCTTTGAAACATCAATGCACGGATGCGTTAGTTATCGATAGTTGTTCTCAATGCTCGATTGAAAGATCAAAGCGTGATCGCGATTATTGTTGCGTTGAGCTGGAGAAATTTTCAAGATATTACAAAAGAAGAAAAACCACGGATTGTTTCTCGCGAAACGCGTGAACCGGGAGATAACACGCTTTAATATTCACCTCCGTGCACGTCTCGATAGCTGTGTAAGATTTATCTTTCATTAGTAAGTCATTTGCATTGAATAGACACGTTATGGGTTAACGGGTGTCTCGTTAATTGTTTGTTCCTGTTCCTTGTCTAACTGCTGACGCCGATACTGGCGTGGCCTGACGCTTTGACAAGGTACACCGTAGATATTACAGCGGTTTGTAGTATAGCATATCAAATTGCGGTATGCGAAAAGGTGTAAGAGAGCCAACCGCAGCCCACGGCAACGAGGCGTGGTCGCCGCAATTACCTCGATAGAGTTACAAGACTTGTTTTATGCTCTCGCACAAATTTATTAGCCCCATTCGCGTCAGTTTAATTACGTATAAGATCCGCTGTGATTCTTTCTCTTTTTCCTCCTTCTTTTTTTCCTAGAGGAAACGTACAGACGTTACAGCTACCTCTTCATGAGAATCGGGAACTTCATTTGGGATCAGTGCATCTATACGCGTTACTACACGTTCGAAAACCCCAGTGAATTATACCTACACAGAAGCGCGCTTGATATCAATCGCGTTCATTTTATACTAGACGCATTCCTTGAAACTCCTGCGGTAATTAGTTTTACCGCTAAACGCTTAGCGGAACCCGAGAGGCTGCTAACTGCTTTCCACCTACGCAACACCGCTTCGCTTCTTCCCTTCTCTACACCTATTTTCCCTCTTTCTCTCTCTTTGCTCTTTCCGTCCTCGTCATCGTTATTCCGCTCGCTTTTTCTCCCTTTACTCCCTTGAATCTAGGTATCGCTTCGCCGACTCTCTCGCTTCGGCGCTAACAGTGAGCAATTAAGCGGAGCAAAGCCAAGGAATATGTATTATGAAATTAATTATATCGTGATATTGGAGTCGCGAGCTGGCGTGCAAGGTGTAGATAAGCATTTAAATTGACGCATTCCTGATGTATCTTAGGCTGTGCGGATATCGCATTTACGATAAACATTGATTTTATTACTGCTTCGACTGTATGCTGCAGCAGCAGCGGCTTTTACAACCACACATGCAGATAAGTATTTTGTATTTTGTACTTGGTAGGTCAATTATTTTTAATACCTTCCACTTGTGTTTGTATATTATTTGCAAATTATGTGTAGACGCTTTTTCCCATTCCTCTTACCGTAAAGAAACAAAAAAAAAAAAAGTAATATTGAAAATATTGTGTCGCGAAGTTAGATTAAGATAAATTTTCATAAATATCGTTATCGCTAAAAAAAATTATAGTTTCTACGCAAATAAGTCACGGAAAAAATATTGGAAATGACGCGTGTCCTGTTTGTACCCGTAAACGGAGATTCGTTAAAGGAAAGAAGAAACAGCGAAGAATGTCAGTAAGCGTGGCGCTCGACATCGAATCGCAGCCCCTCCACAAACGTGGAAGACAAATCGGCCCCGGTGGGTGCAAACGTCGTAATTATCGGAGGCGGTAATCTCTCGACGTGGAAGTGGAGGATGAGGAGAAGGAAGAAGAAGAGGCGCTCAGTGAAAACTGCGTGACAGAGTGGCTCGGCCTGTTCACCCTTGGCGTCCTCCGAGTTGGCGTACCCTTTTGCCCGGAGTGTCGGCCATACATTACCGCCGTTAGAGCCCGCCAGCACTATATTATTCCCTGACACGGCGTGGCGTGGCGTGGCGTAGTATGGTGCGGTGTGGTATGGCATGGCGTACTGTAAAACGACGCGGTGTGAGCAGAAGAGAAACGGAGAAAGTGAAAGAGAGAAGTTCGGGAAGAGGAAGGAGAGAAAGAGAGAGAGAGAGAGAGAGAGAGAGAGATAGAAGCGGAAGAAGGAGGACAGGTATAAAACAGAACAGTTGGGGTAGGAAGGGTGAAAGGCGAGAGAATACGAAAAGAGAAAACAAGAGTAAGAAGGAGAGGAGCGGAGAGAGAAAAAGGGAGAAAGAGACGCGGAAGAATTGGAGGGAGATAGAGAACCGGTACACTCGACTGCTGATAAACTACCCTCTGCGCTCACTTCGCAGGTATAATAAAATTATATCTGGTCGGCTGTATCGCGATTCTGGCTGCGAGCGGCGAGGTCGGCACAAAGTTGCCGCCTGCGCGCCTACGGCGGCCGTGATAAATAACGTTACGCAGGCCGAGAAGCGGCGGGCTGCATAAGCATGGCCCTGATTCCACGTCGCGGCACTTCTCGAGTCACGGCCACGCCATGGTAAGCCGCACCGTGGCCACGCCGCGCCGCGCCATGCCACTACCGCGGCTGCGGCCAGCACGCGGACACAGACGTGTACCGGTGTACCACCATCGCTTTCAGAATTGCTGCTGCCGCCGCTGCTGTTGCCGTTCCTGTTGCTGTTGCTAGAGTATAGCTGGATTTCGACCACGCATACAATCGCAATCTTTCTACAAGATCCTAACACCTTTCCTATGTGTAGCTCGAAGCACGTAGAACGTCCATTTCGCTTCGTTATACGCTCTGGCAAACAAGCGGACACGCCAAAGCCAAAATCAACGCCAGAGGTTGAGCGCTGTGCACTTCTGTGCGCTTCACTCAACTCGTTCGTAAATTATAAGTCTTGGGGACATGGTTCGGCTTGAAATACTGGTACTGACACGCGCAGTGGGACGCGGATGCATAAACGCGCCGACGAACTGGAAAACGACGCAGCGGCTTTCGAGCAGGGACGTCCGGAACGTTCGTTCCAGTTAGCGCGGAACGTCGTATATGCGACGTGAATACGACATCGCGTGACAGTCCACTCGTACACTCCGCTTCGTCGACTTTATCGGACGCGATACCGTGATTCAGGCATTCGACGATGGTATCATCGCACGCCTGCCGCTTCGAGCAGGTGAATTTATTCCTTTTTCAAACTGACTTTAACATGACCGCCATTCTAGATTGATCTTTGTTATATTTCTTCCACCCGATATTTACGAGTCTTTGAAACGTATCTAAAAATATACGTGTAGCTACACATATTTTTATACTTTAAACGATCAATAAAGCTTCTTTCTCGCGAACCTTAAGTATTTAACGTTTAAATGGACTAAATGACATATTGCTGGGAAACTGCCAAAGAATCATCCCACTTATCAACATTGAAAGTACGTTCAAGATGCATTGCCAAACGTGCCAGTGATTAACAGATGCCGCAATTGTTAGCAACTACCAAACAAATCGGAGCTTATCACGGATTACATCTCCCCTAGGGGTTCTTACTTACTACAACGAAACTGGGATCTATACTTGGATGCCAGATTTCGAATATTATACCTTGCCTGCCACTTCCCGCTGTCATGGCTTATATCACCCTGTCTTTTCTTTACCTGTCACGTAGAAAGGCACAACCTGTTCCTTAATGGGAAGCTCCTTTGCTAGGATAAAGGGAACGTTATTTTCGCAGAATTGGTATTGAGCAAAATTGCATTGTAAAATTAGTAATATTTCTAAGGAATGTCATAGATCCTATATCAATAACAAACAGCAAATAATTCTTCACGTCAAGAGAATTTTCTGTGCGTAATTCCGAAAATATTTTTAAGGTGATATTATATTTATAGCAGTGAGTTTGGAATAGAGTGCATCAGGACAAAGTTAACACAGTCATTTCGAAAACTCTTCTGTCAAACATACCAAGTAAAATGGCAGGCTAAAAGAGACTCGTGAATGCAATATGTATTACGCGCATGAAGATAATATAGAGCCTCAGGGAGGTGGTGGCTGACTGAGTTTATTCCAAAAGACAACAATAGAATGCATCGGTAGAGCGTATTGTATGCAGGAGGGCGTGGTATGGTTTACAATACCTGCTGCATTATGTATCTCATGCCCGTGGTTATCTCTGTGTGTTGTAATCCTAAACAACCGTCTATACACGCACTCATGAGGTAGCTACAGTTCTAACAACAGTGTGATTCACTTATGGGTGGCCCAAATCATTTTTCAAAATTATCTACTCACAATTCTACCAAATATTGATTCTACTAAGGAAGTCTTGAATAACTTACTTCCTTATACCTTGATAAGTTTCGAATAATAAATTTTATATGGAATATTTATTAGAGCGTATTAGATTTTGTCTATAAAACTAAATTCTTCATTTCGAATTTGAGCAGATATAAAAGGTGTTCATTTTTTGTATATTATTCTATTAATATTAGAATTTATATAAATGTTACACTTTCGATAAATATTTGCGAAAGTGTACCAAAGTGTGCCAAACTTTACCAAGCGTAAAATAAAAACTTTCGCTATACTTATTTACATTCATTTCTTCTAACTTTTAGGATTATTTCCTTTCATGTTAAAACTCGTGACAAAAAGTAAATTATCAGTCATAGGATAAAGAAGCGATAGAACGAAAAATACGGCTGCAGATTAATATGTATAATATATAGTGCTCAATTGTATCATAGTTTAAAAGATTCAAATCTAAATGTCCGTGTTATAAATGTTGCCATAAAACAACTGGATAAATTTAAGCTTGTACTTAATGCTGAGCAAAAGGATAAACTAAATGAATACTTTGACAGTAGAGAGAAGCTACTTTTGTCTTAAATTCTCTTAATATTGTGAATATAATTCGGGAAAAAATCATTTTCCTTATTATAACTTTGGTATGAGTTAATACATGTTGCATTAATCACTACAGTTCATTAATCACTATTTAATAAGTTTCGTGGGATTTACCCGCTAATGTCCGCTGTAAGAAGATATCTTATAATTGCATGGTACTGTTTGTAGTTATCAGAAAGAAAAATAGTGTATATAAATATTAAGTCGGACTGCTAGTTGATTTCGTTCTTTCATAATGGTATAAAAACATCACTTTCCTGGTGTGAAATAGGTAATATTTTATTTTCTTAATAGTCGCATATTTATTCATATAAAAAATGCAGCAAAACGAGCAACAGATAATCTTAATGACGCTAAGTAAGCTGTAATAGAAAGGAGGATAGAAGCCAGAAAAACGGTGCTTTGAGAAGCATCAGAAAGGAAGAAAATGGGTGTATAAATCTGGAGAGTCGGGAACATCGTCTAGCAGCTGGTTTCCGTCACTCATGCGGTTCCTTTGATCTTCCACGCGTCTACCCCGCACTTAGGCGCGTTTTCTAACTTAATTTCAACTCGGTTGCACGCCTAACACTGCTCTCAGTTGCAGTTTGTTTCCGTTGCGGCAGAATGTCAAAGATACTGAGATTTCGGAATTCATCCCATCTCGTTTGCTCGATGACAAAGGCGAATCACTACGGCTTACACGGGTTACACTTTCATTTCTCCTCTAATTAAGGCTTTTCAAGGTTTATTATAAACTTTACCGTGGATATAATGTTTAACGGTAGTTACGAATATTCCGGAAAATGTAAAATAGATATAGAAAGGAAAATGAAAATAAAAATAAGAATAAAATAAATTTGTTGTATGTATATAGGCATAGTCTACAGTCTACTATGACTATATGTATGTATATTAAATCTATTTTAGGCTGCAATAAACTTTTCGTAACTTGTATTTTTACTTGTATATAAAATTTATTCTCTCTCTCTCTCTCTCTCTCTCTCTGTTTCTTTCGTGTTGAATTTCTCTGTTCCCTTTATTAACTTTTTATTACTTATTTAAATTTATTTTTTTAATTAAAAATTATTTTTAATTTATTTAAATAATTTAAGCTAATAATTTACACAATTAAAATAATAATAACGATAATTACGACATATGGCTGTAGAATGTTTGCTTTCTGCAACAGAAATTGTACGCAATACAAAAGAGATATTTCTACCTATCGTTGATGTGAATTATGTTCATTGTATATAATTTGAATAGTTTTCGTAACAGGAAAGTAAATATAAACGACATCGGATAAAGCTAATGGACACGTTTAAAAATCGAAGGTATGCACTACCGTCCCTCTTAATTAAGTCTCTTAGTCCTCAAATATAGAACGCCTGTTGGCAACGTCGTGAAACGCTTTGTAATGTCGCTGACGTCCGAGAAGACACAAAACACGCCGAACACAGGCGTGCCATTTGTCATTCCTACAATTAAGGTCGAATTTGTGACAACCACTTAACGGAATAATGCATCAGAAGACTGGTTTTTGGCTCCTCTTAATAGTCCAAAGACACACCGTAGAATGTTAATGCACAAGGACTTCTTTGACGTTTGGCTCGAACGAAACGAGTTCCAATTCTCACGAATATTCAATAAGTATGTCACTATCATACATATATCGTACTATTATACACGTTCTCTCCCCAATTATAAAGTTGTATGAACTTGTATTGAGTCTTTTGACGAAACCGTCAGATGCTTATATAAAAACCAGTTTAACGTATCGTACGAAAAGAGCTGGCAGTAATAAATTAAAGTAGTAAATTGTATTTACTTTTTGAATTTTTTGCATAGTAATTTCAAGGAAATCTTTTTTGATGAACGTAGATAATCGTATTTGGCAACACATGGGAAAATTAAATAGAGAATATAAGCGAAACGAATGGAAAATATATTTTTTTACAAAGCGTCGAGTAAAGTATCTGAACGCAGAATAAAAAAAAATATAACGCAGTAGAATTTCGATAACTCGAATTTCAAAGGAAAAGCTAAAATTTTCGAGCTGTGAAAGTTTCTGTTTTATCGAGCTCGTCGAGTAAGAGAAGTTTCACAAACGAAAATAACTTATACATGTATGTACGTGCACGTATTTACATTGTACATACATGCATGAGGGTCAACACCATGGTGGGTACAAGTTGAAACACAAATTGATTTTTTATTTTTTATTTCAGTTTTTCTGTAAACATTGTACATGTAATATGTATTACATATTATGTCGTGTTGTAGTAGAGATAGCAGTGATCAAACTTCGACTTACGAAGATAAACTTTGACTAGCAGAGGTTAAACCTTTTGGAATTCGAGTTATAAAAATAAAGTACATATGTGCACGTGGTAGATAATTTTTTAATGTAACTTGGTGGATGAACGTCATAAAGTTTCGAAAACCAAGAACGATCAAATTGAGGCAATACAGCGAATATTGGAGTCCTATTCATTCGAACAAAAAACGAGTTGATTATCATAATACGGTCTGCTAACATGAATTTCACGCAAGTCTGTTCTGGCGGAAGTGGAGTCACGTTCTGTAACGTTACAATGGTTCGTAAATAAGTTCGGATTCCAGTAAAACCCCCATTCACCCGAAACGAACAGTGTGATCGTGTCACGTGTTAGCGAGATAAACGGTTCAGTTAACCGCTGGATACAAATCCGAGAAATCTCGATTCCAACTTGATAAAGGACAAATCTTTTCATTTCGGCGATCAGCGATTTATAGTAGATTAACTTTTATATGTTCCAAACGCATCATTTTTCTAATTCCCTCTATAACTTTACGTGTACTAAAACTTTGATAAAAGCGTTATTAAAAATCGATAACTTCAAGATTAGTCGTGTTCAATTATTGTGATGTAATACGTGTATATAGTTACATATTTTGATCTTTTAATAATTATATCGTATTTATACTTCTTGTTTTAATTTATAGGATAGTTTACTTTGATATTCAACGCCAGAGTAATTTATTTAGAACACAATTGTTAGTCAAACATTTATAGTCTAATGGCACAATCGAACTCCTTTTTGGATTATTTATATCAGAAAAAAATAATAAATCATAATTTTTTTAAAAACATATAATTTCTTTTAATATTAAGTTGACATCAGACTATATAGGAAGATGTAATTAGATAGATACACTTCAAATATAAAGTAATAACAAATTAATAACGGAATTGTTATACCAATACATATGAGACATCCCATATAGAAAACGTTGTTTTATATTTAAAGAAAATTAATTAATTCTTTTAACATTTTTCAGCAATATGTCTTTCCTTATTTTCTGAATATACATTTTGTTAAAGCAACATTACAAATGCATATAAATCAGTTAAGATAAGATACATATAAACACCAAAACAAATACTTAGCTGCAATAAAATATAAAACACCCTGAACAAAAGATAGAAATTTATTTTCAAATTATATATATATATATATAACATATATAATTATTATTATTATTTATGGATTAGTATTTTAAAATGGTCATGGTTAAGGATAAGAAATAATTTAATATCTAACAATCTAATAATAAAATCGAATATCTGGTATTTGTGTTCTATTCGTTTATTGTACTGAGGCTTATACATACTAGAATGTTTTATAATATAACAGATAAATAAAGAATTTCAGTTTAATATTCAATTATTGAACAATAAGCACACATAAAATATGAAAATATTTAGCAGACGATGTAAATGTAGCTGAAAATTATTTAAGAAATCGAAAACATTCCATTCACAATTAAATATATTATTGAATATATATAATATATATATATAATATATAAAAATATATATATTAAATGCATTATTAATGTATAAAAGTTTTAATTCTATTCTAAGATCGAGAAGATTAAATTTTCAATGATAGTATTCTGTTAGAGCGTGTTTCGCCGTTATTAAAATTTCCTCTTAGAGTATATATATTTCAATACATTTTATTAACATTTCCGCCAAATTATAATATTTCTAGAAACATTTTTGTCGAGGACAATCCGGATTAGTAAGGATCACTTTGTATTCTCGCTTATAACAAATAAACAAATACAGAATGTAAGTACCTACTTAAAGAACATTTACGTGCGATAAGATATCTAACATTATGTTGGTTCCTGTTAAAGAATTAACACCAAGGATAATGAAAATCAGTTGGAAATCATGACTGAACTGCTTAAGCAGTATAATTCCTCATTTCCCACCATTTATATTGTCTACGTATGCGTCTACGTAGCAGCTGTTAATAAAGAACAGGAAAAAGATAATGTTTCGCGTTAAAAACATACGTATTAGTTTACTGTTTATTAGTGTAAATATATTAGTTATTTGACAGATATTATAGGCAAATATTACCCATTTTATAGCCTCGTAAAATATCACTTGTTTTGTTATGAAACTTCTGCTATAAATCGCATGTACAATAATATATAATACATAACAATGTACTTCTATAGTTAAAGAGAAATAGCAGAAAATAAAGATCTTAAAAATCCGAAAGCTATATAGAAGATAAAAATGAAAAAAGAACACATATAACAAACCAATTCTAAAAAAAACAACTTTAAGAAAGTAAATGAAAATTACTGGCTTTATCTCGTTATTTGTCCGTTTAAATATATCATTTATTATAATTTATTATATTTATATCGTACATAAATTGTACCTGGTTTAAGAAATATTTGCTGACCAATCGATCATCTCTTAATTCAACTAATGGTCCACTCCAAAAAGAACTGTACTACACATAGATAATTTTAACGTTTACGTAAGTCAAAATATTCCCCGATACCTGGTGAGATTTAAAGATACGTTATCGGTTAGGTATCAATAATATTATAGGAAAGGATCGAAGAAGTTTGAAACAAGTGGCACAGGCTTACATGGCTAATTAAAATGGACGCACGCAAGTAGAACGTACGGTGGAATGTAAAAGGGTGGGAGAAAGAGGTTGAGAAGGATTGGGGAGATCGTGTATGAGGACAAGGGTGAGTTGAAACAAATGAGCGTGTAGAACAAGCCGATCAAGGTATAGTGGAGCAGTTCCTAACAGAGAGCTGACGGAAAGGACGATGAAAGCCGACGGAAATTCATGACTGTCAGATCGAAGGCTTGTCCCGTGCAATAGCTAGGCATCGTAACTCCTTACCCCGTGCCCTTCGTGTCAGCCCCCGTGGCACGTCGTAACGAGGTACGAAGGAAGGCAGTCAGGCAGAGTCAGGCAAGGCAGCAGGCGTCACGCCCGCCAGTCATCGAGCTCGTCACTCGCCCACGAACGCTTATAAAGATTCTCGCGGGCAGAATGTAGATACGAGCTGTCAGCTCGACATGAAGCATGCCGCCGACAGTGCACGGACAAACGGGACAGGCACACAGGATAGGCGAATCTGTCTCTCCCTCTTTCCCTTCCTTTTCTTTCTCTCCCTCTCTTCCACTTCCTCTTTTTCTTTCTCCCTCTCCTCTTATTTATTTGTTCCTTCTCTTCCCTACACACCGGTATATAGGTTTGGTTCTGTTGGCCCTTTCATTTCTTCTCTCTTTCTCTTTCACCGGCTGACTTCCCCTGTCGTTTTCCGATCGTGTTCCACGTTGCTTCGTCTCTTTCCCGACCAACTGAACACGTCTTCGTCGATCTTCTCATCGGACGTGTGTGCCTGTGTTGGCCTACGTGTGTATCCACGTCGGGTCCCCTGCTAATCATTATGCCGGGCGAAGCGGTACGACAAGGCACCGCGCGCGCCTTCTTAACTTTTCATTTGCTTGCTGCGAAAGAACTCGTGAAAGATCAGTGGCTCTCATTCTTTCCTCTCTAATCCTTCGTTTCTTTTTCAATTGCCGATTTGTCTCTGGGTTATTCACGGAAATCCAACCAAAGGGCACAGAACCAGCTAATTATATACATGTGATTAACGAAAATATTAGTCTTCTATAATATATGTATGCATAATTCAGGTAAAATCTGTTTAAATTTACATGTTTATATTCATATAAATATGCAATATACGTGCTTATGCGTAAAGCGCTGTCAAAGTGTCAGATATTGACAATTAAATTGATGTTTTTGCGATAGTTAAATATGATTTCATATCTTTCGTGCATGTATCTGCATCTCTTAAATGATAATGTAACATTAAGTGTAAAGAAAAATGCAAAATTTTATTGTACTTTACATAGTCATTGACCAGTCTTTGCAACGTTAGGCGAATAATCAAAGGAATGTTAAACGTTCATCGAATGGATAAGAGGCCAATTATGCAAGAATAATACGTCGAATAATTTAACATAGTACTTTGTTATCAGTTAGAAAGTTGTTGCAGCGTAACGAATTTGGTCAATGAAAATGGAAACGCAAGCCTTTTATTGTGTAAATTGGCCGATCTAACGGACGCGACGGTCGAATATAAACGTTCGTTTTCCGGAATTCCTCGGCAAGCGAAAAAGCCGAAACACCGAACTTTTAGTTTGTTTAGCGTATATGAGATAAGCCAAACGCATTTCCATAAACGGAGCGTCGTCTGTGTATTTTTCAAGGTACGTGGAGCTGCCGCGCTTACGCCGTGACTTCCACTCCAGGTGCTAAGCATCGCAATGGCACTGTGAAAATGGAGTTATTTTATGTCGAGCTTATGAGGATCGTTTCAAAGAAAGGCTGCTTCCGCAGAAAATGGTTACCGTCTGTATACAGCTTGGTACACACTCTCAAATTTATACAAGCTGTTACCTTCGTTCTCATCGTCAGCTCTTTCTACTCGGCTATGATCTTGCGTTACCAACGGCAACTACAATGGTCGATTTTCGTCAAAATGGCGCGAAAGCGAAACTGCGCGTTCACGTGATACACCGAACGCGTTATTAGGTCATAATTATTTACAAGCCGTTTGCCGAACATCTGTGAATTCACGCGATCCGATGTGTAAGCTTCGTACCGAACACAATACATAGGACGTTCGAAACATTTATCGCCGTTTTACTCTTATGAGAAATTTAGAAAATGAAGAAATCAGTGTTTTAGCTTTTTCTCTGATATCGCGTCTAATTAATGGAATCATCAATTCATAAACTGTAGATGTATCGAGTTGTACATTTTATGTACAATATTCCCTTTACACCTTTATGCTGTATTTTTTTTATCGTTCTTAACTTATCGTTTTTAACTTTCAAATAAAACATATGAGCAAAGACGGCGAGCAAAAACATAAAAAGATAGGTTAATTAAATACGTTCCCGCGTCTTAGAAATCTTTTAGAAATTTCCAAAGCAGGACATGCCAAATAAGAGAGGACTAGATCGAAAATTAGAAACTGAACTGAATTAGGCTGAACTGCTTTGTATTTTTGAGATTACCTACATAGGCAGACTTTCATTGCAAAAACATTTCGAAGAAACTTTATGAGCTAACTGGATACTAGATCGTAAATCACTCGAAGGTATTATATGTAGGTGTCTATATAATTAAAAAAATATTTACATTGAAATTTGTTTCTTTATGTATATTTGAAAAAGCTTAATGGGAGGCAGAAGATGATCTTAAAAATACAATTTCTCTCGAGTCCGTTTTAACAAAGTACTGTAACTTTAAATTATGAATTATGTATGTAAAAATTATATTTTACCGTGCCTAACAAAGACTTCTAATGAAAGATTAATTATATAATTTAATATCTGCATGTGTAAGAAAAAATGTAAACCATTTCAGTGAAATCTGAAATGCTAAAATGCACAATAGATATTTTACAAAAGGATAATGATTATTGAATTGATCAATTACGAAACGATACAACGTGTGTATACATATAGTAGGGCCTACGCAACAAGATGTTTTATGTTTTAAGTGAAATAGCAAAAGGAACGCGCAAGATATCGTAGAAAGTTACAGGAAGACGCGCGCAAAGCGTAATTGTTCACAGCTACTAATAATTAATGGCCCTGGAGCCGATTAGATAAAATTGAAACGAATATCATAAATATGCTGGGTTATTCTTGTACCGTGAGCACGATGTGCCTTATCGACTTTCTACTCGTAACTCAAGCGAACAGAGCGCATAAATTTCTGCCAACAATCAACAACGTATACTGGTTTGAAGGTGTGTTAAAGTAGTTTCAAAGTACTCATTACATGCCGTACATTTTTTCTTCAATTAAAAGATTTATACTTTGGATTAGAAACAGCATTTTATGCAATCGGTGTGCCGCTGATTACCGTTTTGTTTTATCCGACGATTATATGTACACATGTAGCCGTTGGTATAAATATTCACTGTCAGATGAATAAATCCCAACAATTTAATTTCCTTTAATATTAATATGCAAGTTAGCACCGATTATGCAAAGGACTGTAAAAAATATTTCAACTAGAATTACGACACACATTTTTATCCTTAAATCTGTTCCTGGCGGAAGGAACAACAAATATTTTTGGAATAGTTATAGTTATAGAGTTTAGAGTTATAGAGTTATAAAGATAAAATAGTTACAGAGTAGACATCTTGGATAAATGAAGTTATTTTATGAGAGAAAATTGAGTTTTAACAGAGACGGTTCAAAAGTAATTTTTATTCTCGTTTTATATTCTCTTCTAAACAACTTCGAAATCCTAAGAATTGAATCGCTAGTTTAAAAAATAAATACATATGTAATTGTATAAATTGAAGTTAACGTACTGTTTGACATCTAAGATATTATTTTACTTTTACACGTAATTTTGGACATGTTTCAAATTTGCCATGTATTATATTAAAGTAATAATAAATTCTTATATAAAAATAAGCTGTTTCATCATAATTTTATTTTTTAGTCCTTAAGAAATAAAGTTTAAAAATCTAAATAATTTAAAACGCGTACGTGCTGTCTATACTTCGTTACATAATGTATAATTATATATGTAAAATAAATTTTAGCAAATTATAGTTCAGTAACTCAAGTCACTTTTATCATTGGCGGTTATCATATATAATATCAATCATTTATAATCGGGTCTAAACAGGATAATACATTTATACATGCTTAAGTACTACACATTCTATGAATATCTCTATGACTTAGATACTTGGTAAACGACCTTAAACTATAGCACTAATTAACAATGGAACGAAACAGTATGTTTTAAACATGACCCTCGTTTAACAAACAGTTATTTAAATTACTGTCTCAAAAATATTGTACGTTGTCATTTTCATTGCTACCGATAAAAGTAAGATAGTAAATATGTATTAGAGTATAATCGTATTTCTACATATAACTTAAAGATAAATGACAATATGAAAAACCATTTTTTAACTAAACCAAATCTTTAACCAGAAGAAAACATAAGTACATGAAGAATTATACGATTTAACGTAGACGGAACATTACCGATCTGATGGTGCTTCATAGGGGGCGATCAATGAAAGCGCTCGGTACTGAGAAATTGAATTTCATCGACTATTAGTCGAAGAAATAGCAAATGATCATACGTCAGTCGAACCAGTTCTCTTTCATTTATAAACGAAAGATAGATCAGAGAGGTACATCTGATCGATTAATACCAAACCTGTTTTACATAAATCGATATCCGATACCGAGCGAAAAGAGAACCTGGTACATTGATAATTATTTCCAACGATCACTTGCCCCGTATCTTTCCACGTCACCGTACTTATATATAGAGGAACGGTCCATGGTTTATTATCGTTATCATTACCACGACCATTACCAGCATTATTACTGAGAAACGGAGCACATCTGTTGTGTGCGGTATAATAATAATCTTGATTGTCTTTGGCCCGCAGCTCACGCCACTTTGCGCGTCTACGTGCAATTATACTCTCATAAGAGAGACCGTTGCTTGCGAACAACCACGCCGCCGAACAGGGGATAAATGAATTGATATTTTACACTAACGGCCAAGCGTTCGCACTCCGCCTACTGCAATTACTTAACGCCGTTATAAACTTTCGGCTTGTTCATAACGACTTGCTCGGCGTAGATTGCAAACTTATCTTTCTCAATAACCGTATTAATATTTTCTTCGTCAAGCATTTTTTAACCAACCAAGTTAGCATTTTAGAGAGCTTTTACAATGATTATATTTTCAATATTCTTTAACTCTTTAAATATTCTACTATGAGTCTATTCCATTATCAATTCTTCGTTTAGTATCTAATTTTACCATTTTTGCCATATCGTACATAGTACATCATATGTACTCCGTTATGAGTATACATGTATCGATATGATGTGTATTTACGTGTAATATGAAAATGGAAATGCAAGCAGACCACCTAACCAGACCTTGATTGTAGAGATTGAAAAATTACAAAATTACCAAATTGATTATGGAGGGAGGGAATGGAAGATCGTCTATTTAAAAGTTACCTTCGATATTGTTTCTGTCAGATCAAGAGAAACAGAAAAATAAATTTATGATACAACTGACTATCAAAATGAAATATGTATCCTGTACTATATGCGACATTTAAAAAGAGATCAATTTATATTACGCTTCTCAGGCGAGTAACAGTGTATTAATGTAACATTTTATGAAGCACTTCTTATCCATTGAAACCATTGAGAAACCATTAGTAGTCGCCTTCTTCTATGGCAATTTGCTGACCCTCTTCGGTTTAAAGCTTCTTCTTTTTCCGGGCGCTATACCCGCTAAGATTTAAATCCAGACCCAAGTCTTTCTAGTCGTAAAACAAAAAACTGCTTATAAAGAAGGAATAAAAAGATAGATCGCGTATACTGATTCAATTTCACATGGACGACCATCGATCATAGTGATTGCTGTTCGTTCACATATACATGCTCGAGCAATTACAGTATTCGTACATACATGGACGTTTATTTCGAGATCTGTTTGTCGCGACTGCGACCGCAAAATTCAAAAAATCGAAGGGCGAAGCTAGAGAAGACAGGTATGCTCCATTTGTGCCAGCATCGCCGTTGATTTTTCAGATTGTATTTCACGAAACAGGTTGGACAAGCGAAAGGATAAGCCTACCCGACCAGAAACTGCGCTAATCTACTCATTTCTACTTCCACACTTATAATTACAACAAACGCGCCAGGAAGTATACTATTTATCCTACCTAATTCTATATTACAAAGATGGCAAGATAAGCTCATCAACACATTCACTTTATGGTAATAATACATAACTCGGGCGCAAAAGCCTACAGTAGAAAGACGTCTCGGGACGCTCGGGACAACCGAATGCTTTTACACTCTAATTTTCGTACTATTTTTTTGAAGTCGACTGGCAAAAGCTAGCTACCATTGCGTAAAATAAATATTTGATTTTAATTAGATGCATTTCAATTTCAACTTTAATTAGATATATTTCAATTTCAATTTTAATACAATATTCATGATCGTATTGTATGAATATTCATAATCATGTGTATATACATCATTTGAAGAAATATTATTGAAATATATTATATATGAAATATATATTGAAATATATTATTGAAATAAGTAATACGAAATTTGTTACCGTTATTGTATACTTTTCATTATCATATCATTTATTAAGATTAATAATTGTACTATTATTCAATTTGCTGTTTTTAACATCATAAATTGCGATTGTACCGATGGTAATTGTAGAACTTACTATTTCGAAACTATGTTGCTTGGAATATAGTAGAAAAGAACGACGCAATTCCACAGCCTAATCATACCACCTAACCAACGTAACCATACGATACATAGATAATGTCAATGCAAAAAACAATGAGTCTGGAAATCATGAGCTAAAAAGATCACCTTTTGATCTTTTATCTTATAAATAATTATAATGAATACACTCTGTAATTTCAATCACGGATATATATATACTAATTATTCATATCAATTTTTTATATTGTAATATTTTGATAATTTAAAAATTGTATTTATATTCATTTATTATACTTATATACAAGGTGTGTAGTACAGGTCATAAGTTATTGTATTTATGTTGAAACGCTGCATCAGAAAATGAGTAAAAAATAAATAAAAAAGAAAAGTTAAAAAAATAAAGCTGGCTTTGATATTTCCTCTATATCCCCACCCATAAAAAAGATCATTAACAACAGATTATGCCACAAAATCAAGCATTTGATCTAATACATCTTTCCTACCATCAAAAGCAAGAGATGTTTATTCATGTTGCCTGTTTTAAGTGCTCCACTCTGTATACGTATATTAGTCATTAATGAAGTCTTATTAACATTTAAATATGCGACGTGCAACAAAAACATATTCTGAACTAGTAAATAACTATGTAGATATGTTTTATGCACTGTGCTCAAAAGTTTCACGCAATACAACCAGTCACCTATGTCGATTTAAGCCTTTCATTCTACGAGATGATTGAGTAACCAGTGGAACAAAAATGCATGCAACTCATATTTAATGAGATGCAAGACTGTTGTCATTGATGATGTTGCGGCTCAAGAGATGTCAACATACAGCTCGGCATCAAGCAGGAATCATCGAATCCAAAGGAATAAGTGGAAGAAAACTAACGAGGTAATGAAGCATAGAATATTATAATTTGTTCTTGAAGACTGTGTTAATTAATTGGAAGCTTTGAAATAACGAATGATTGACATATTGGTGGTTCTTCGATTTTTATTTTCTATGAAAGATTGATCTGTATCAAACATACAATTTTAGTGATAATACTCAATTCAAGAGAATGAAAAGTTTAAACTTACGGTAAAATTCACGGTCGCATTCTATTTTTTAATTAATAATAATAACCGTAAAATACCAGAAATGGAATTGAATGAAGTACAAATTACAAGGTCATTTACATTCTTGGTTTTTGGTGTATCAGGGAACTGCTTACCATTAGGTACTTTCCAGACAACAAAAAATAAATCTTCAAAACCTACGAGTAGTGGGGGTAAATTTTGAAAAAACATTTTTCTTTTTTTTAAATTTCTCACATCAACAATTGTTTATAGTTATTTATTGAACAAAATAACAGTAAAAAGGTAGTGAGCTCGCAATTTTTTTCTGGCAGTGTGTATGTATAGTCGGTCCGATTGTCGACCTTCGTCGTGATTTACCAAGCGAATTTCGTTCACGAGGAGTAACAGAGCTTGGTGGCAAGTAGAATTGCTGGAAGACCTATGCTCAAGAATGTATTTTCGGTAAAGCGCATATTACGTCTCACGTAAAAAAATAGTTCGTTAGATAGAAAGTGGACGTCCGCGTAGAAACTAAACACGTCTGAGTTAATATGATTTGGGCGAATAAAATTTATAGATTTGAAAAATATATACTTCTACGATTAGAAATGTCATATAGCTACGTGTGATAATTGAGTTAAACAATATTGATTAATAGATAGTACGTATAAAGATGATTATTTTTAGTTTGAAATAAAATATTATATAGAGCTGGAAAGTTGTATATTTTATACATATACGACAGTATGTGTTTGCACGTATTCTCTTATTCGTATGTTATATTTACTGCCATTAATTATTACTATTCATACGTTATATGTATATATTATGAACCGCTGATATTATAATTATAATTAATACAATTATTATAATATAACGATTATAATCTATTATTATTTGTATATATGTTTCAAATGTTAAATGCTTTAAGACTCTGAAAATTTCTTTATCATTATTCCTTATCGCTTTCAATTTTCTCGATGCAGAACGGAATAGAATAAAATTGTAACGTGGAGTAAGATTATAATATTGGCATTTATAATTAAAATAAAGTATTGCGAAAGTTTGTAATTGGTTCTAAAATCAAATGCATATCGAGTTATAAAATATCACGTAAAAATTGTTGATAAGATAGTAGCTCCTAGATTGGCATGATACGCGTAGTGCAATGGCCGATAATAGTTTCAAATTCCTCAGTGGTGAAAATACGTGGCATGCATTACGGCGAAGATAGTAATTATTGGTTTATTAGCAACAGAATCTCGAGTTTCTACGAAAATCAAAGAGCAGTTGGTTGTTTTGCGTTATAAAGGATCACACAGATTTCTCGCGGAGCATTATAACGCGGTGAACAGCAGCACGCGGTAATTACAGGATTTGCAGGTAACGAGCGAATGGCGAGTAAATGACACACGAAAAAAATTTAACTGCGATGGAAAGCTCGGCGCGATGTGGTACGACGTGGTGTGGCAGCGAGCGGTGGTCGCGTCTTGAGATACATAAATTATATCGACGTTGCACGGTCGGCTGGCAACGCATGTAAAACAAAGTCGTTATGTCAAAGAGGCATCTTGACCTAGCAGAATCCCGTCGCGCGGACACGGCTCTGACAATCGTCGTGTAGAGTGTAGAATGTAGAGAAGCGGCCAAACTGGCGAGCAGACCAAGAAGGGGAACGCGAGGCAAAGGGATGGTAGGCACGGCGCGAATAAATAAAGCTATCTCGACTCGCGTTTATCATTCGCTATCCGAGCGGTCCTCGTAAATCTGCCCGCCATCCAGCGAGCCAGCCTTCCTACCAGCCCGCCTGTCTGCTCCCAGTCGATAAGAGTCGGCTACGGGGCAATATGTTGCATCTCACCCCTGGACTGCGCTTCATAGCACGAGTACAATTATGCTACAACCGCTTTTAACCTCTCCACAACCGCAGCCACACAGCTGTCTTCTTCGCGCTCCCGATACGTCGCGTCGCACGTTCACCTTCACGCTTCCAGCTTACCAGAGCGCCCTTCCCTCGCGCGATAAATATTCCTTCGAGATGGAAGACGTCCTCCGGATATTCGATGGGCCGGATGCAGATAACGAAATGTACGTGGAGCTCACGTTAGAATTGTATTCTCGTTCCTTCCTCGCGAGCCTTTACGTTTTAATTTTCCGCTCAACCGGACACGTTCGAGCGTTACGTAGCTTGACACGTCTGCACTCGTCCTTCGCTATACGATTTACGTTAGCGATCTCTCGATCTCTCATCGCTGATAAACGTTTATGCGTTAAATGCAAACCGAGTTTCATCCACACCAATTATCAATTATTTAACGCTGATAGGTAATTATTTAAAAAGTGTTCGTATTTGCCTGTATATGAAACTTCCGGTGTGAAAACGTTTTATACTTTGTTACAAGCATAAATCAAAAGCTAGTTGGGCTAGATGCATGCATGTTAATCTTTTACTTGTATCTACTCCGCATTTGCATACCAATAACTGAATCCATAATCGGCAATAAATTGAATTGATTTAAAGCGCTATCGTTTAACAACAAGGTTAAATCAATTTCTTCGCGCGTCTGCACAATCACAGATAATGAATACGTTATACGCTATGCGACCAGCCATGTACTCGTTGCGACACGTCAAAACTAATAAAACTGTTGCACAATCCTATAATCGCGTTAGTCATTGTGGGAATGACGATCATTATCTCTTCTTTGTCACCTGAAAACATTTTTCTTCGCAGTATTATTGTATTCGATGTTGATTACTCCTTAAACGTTCTCCCACGTTTCTTAAGAAACCGCCGCATTGTGACACCAACGCTGTAAGTGCGTAAAATATTCATTTATACAAAACGTATTAGGTATCTAACATCGCTTTCCATAGATGGCGTATAATAATGTGTTAAAGGATTTTGTTATTAACGCAGCATTTCACATAATTACTTTCAACAAGATATTTCACACAATTCACTAATATATCTACATTTTATAAGGTTCCTTGCATACGCAATAATACCTTTCAACGCGCTTAACTTGAAACTTTTAATACGAAAGGAACCAGCCAAGTGAAACGTATTTGAGAGAAACGATTTCTTAAAGAGATCGTACATACGTATTCAGAACGTTTGTTAATTCATTGAAAAAAAAGAACAAAATTTTATACATTTCATACCTGATCAATTTGATATCAATTCACTCGTGATAGTAGTATATTGTAATTTACGGCATATGATACAGTAAACAGTACAGAATAATACAACATATAATATCATGGATTATAAATATCCGTTTCTTCATAGTAAGATTTCTCATAGAATTCCGTAAATTGTTTATTAATACATCGAACAATTTCCTTGAAGGAAAACGATCAGCAAAGATAACTAAGAACGCGGATTATTAGAGAATTTATTTTTTCTTGCAGTATTACCTATTTACGCGAAGAAAAATTCCTAAAAGTCACTACAACCCATTGTTAATTTTATAAAACGTATTGTACACTGTTTGTACTTAAAAAAATACTTTAAACCTTAATACTTACATAGATTACAATCGTACATAAAGTAAATTCGAAAAAGATGTCCCCTGTTCGCATGCGGGTTATAAATACGCAAATGCCATTGAGTAACGATGTAAAATATTTTCTGAAAACAATTTCACCGTAAGTATCCGCACCTGTGGCACATAAAACTGCTCGAAATCGCGCGTGGGTAAAGCATAAAAGATGTTTCGAAAAGAGAAATGACTAAGTCGAATCAGCTACGGAAGCCGGAGGCTTAAAGGGGCCCGGATAAACGCACCGTGCGTTTCACCCCGCGCCGCGTTCTACGACACTCTACGTGACTCACTCGACAAACTATCAATGCGTCGCTTCGTTCTCAATTCTCAATGTCCTCGTCGTCTTCTTCGTCTCTGTCGAAAAGAAGTAAGGCGAAGTAACGAGAAGCAAGAAAGAGAAGGAAAACGGTGAACGATAAAACGGAGGGGACAGGCACAGAGAAGCGGTATCTATTTTTGTTAGTTTCGTCGATGGGTTGTGTGTTGTGTGGATTTTCCCGTTCTCCGTTCGTTGCTACCCCTACCGAAGACATTACATTTAGATATACACGCGATCCAGTAAATTCTTTTTACAACACGGTTAAATCAGCATGAGATGAAAGGCAGGGTAGAGCGTGTAGGATCGGTTAGTATTAATGCGGACAGCGCATTAGACACGTCTCCGTGAAGTATCTAACAAAGATAAAGTGGGCAAGAGGAACTGAGAAGAACTATAGCAGAGCATTGGTACTCTGTGCGAAATAGAGAGAAAAAGAAGAGACGGGCAGAAAGAGAAGGAAAGAGAATGAGGAAAGAAGGAGAGAGAGAGAGAGAGAGAGAGAGAGAGAGAGGAAGAGAGATAGAGAGAGTCTCTTTGATCCGCTTAGGCTGACTGCGCCATCAAAGTAATCCGACAGTAGATTACTTTCAATACATACATACTACATACGTATGCTCGCTTGTCCGGCAGCCGACTCGTGTTAAGATCCTACCGTGTGGGTGTATCCGTTTGTACTCACTCGTGTCTACGTATATGCAAGACTAACCGCCATATCTACCGTCGATTTATGCGGTCAACAACGCGATATCTCGCTCAAAGCGAGTCGTCGACCATCTCGGTTCTCTCGGTCGACGTACGAAAATAGCGACCAGTATGCAGAAAACTTTGTATGCCTACGATCTACGATCCAACTCGCATGTACATTCTCCGAAATTCTCGTAATTCGTGCTGAATCACCCAGGGATTTACATATGAGCCAAAGAGTTAATTCTTGCGCTGTGATATCGGCCGAATATGTAATCGCTGTCTAGACGTTCAACAAATATCTAGATAATATTTCACTAAATGTAGACAGTAGACACGCTTTGAGGTACATAGTTCTTTCCTTGCTCCGCTCAAGATACGAGCCCGGACTACGATTTTATGAAACGTAAGTTATAGAGACGTCATCCTGTTTCTAGTAGAACAAACGAAATGTTAGCACTGCGATGTTTTGTGCGGACCTATATCGAAATAGCGTAGATCGTATACAAATTTCACAAAATAACACTTTCGAACGAATATGAGAGGGTTGGCAAATATATATTTACATATATTGCAAGTATCTGTGTGTACCTACTTATTTTATGCATATTTATCATTGCACTCAATAACCTTTGTAAAATTGGACCAAAATTGAACTTTACGTTTTGTAACAAATTAGAAGGATTAGTGGACTAGATTTTTACAATTTTTTATTCGAAACTGTGATGACAATTTGTACAATACGTTCTGTTGATTTATGAGAGTTATATATGTATATACTGAAAATTTCATCTAAATAATTTATGAGTATTGCTAGTACGTTCTTATGAGCTATAAACTGTTAAAAATGGTAAAAATCATAGATTTTCGCGACTTGCGGTCTATAGCTGCTATAATATTAGATTGTCCGAAAAGTGTCTTTCTTTTACAGACACGTTTTACAATACATCTTTATACAAACTCGAAACCTAATCTGTCGAACGTTGTGATCTTTATCTTGATAGAACAAAATGGATCATACATAATTCGATAAAATAATATAAAACGACAAATGTTGTGCATTATTTCCTTATAAAACGAAAGAAACTTTTCGGACGACCTAATATCTTTCCATATCTATTGCTTATTTTTGCATCAACCGATTTCGATGAAATTTCCGGCATGTATATCTAATTGACATATATCTGCAAAATGTATTTTTTAAATTTTCATTGCAGCTTCAGTTAAACAAGTTGTAGAAGGTGGCGTTTGGTCATTGGATTGCAATTGCTATATTTTCAAAATTGTTTTGCACATCATCTAGTAAACTAATTCTTCTAACTTCCCCAAAAAACACAAGTCGTTTCATCGAATCTTAAAAGAATTATTCTGTTTGAAATGATGTCCGAATACTAATGCGAGTCACTGCACCTATACGGACTTTGCAGTGAAAACTACTTTGAAAAAAGAAATATAGGAAAGTTTGAAATCACAGCTTCAATATTATGCATCTTTCGGAGCGATGTATATATTATGCGATTCGAATCAAGTCTTTATCTTCTCAGGATTTTTTCAACTTCGCCAGTTGATCGAGTTTACAATTTTTCGCTATATGTATTTCTTTCATCGACTATACCTATATTGTACAGATGTAATAAAGTCAACTGTTAATGTTTATTGTTAGTATTTTGTCTTGTGATTCTTTCTTACGTTTTGTTATCCAGAGGTTAAAAAGCTCGTATATTATATATATATTTTAATATCATATCGGTTCTATTAGTCGTCGATTTCTTTTTGGTCGTTAAAATGCCTTCCTTTTAATTACGAGTACGTGAATGTAATAAGTTTTAAGGGTTCGCAATCATCGATTCGATTACTACGCTTCAACGTTAATCACCCGCAGTCAATGATTCTTGTGGTTATCGTAACATGCAGCAGATTAATTATAGTGTCGAGGCGAAAGACAGAAAGTCCAAAGGCGACAGCGGTTCCGGCGGGGACTTTCACGTTCCCGGCTGCAACTGGCAACCCGTCAATTAGCGCCACTGTCACTGCCTTTAAGGTTTGCTGGAACCCCTCCTTTTCACCATTATCGCGAAGAATTACGGTATGTATAGCTGTCAGCTCGTAAGTCTCGTTTCTGTTAAAACTAGTTGCCCGTTATCCACTCGATTAGCGATCAATTAGGTTCATGTGACAGCCGTTAAGGAGATTCCAACAACCACTGATACGAAATATTTCACACGCCTTTCTTTCTCTCTTCTGAAGAATATAATCATTATAAATTTCACACTCTTAGGTGAATTCTCCAACGATCGCATCTTTCAACCATCAACATTGATTACGTAGCACGCTATAACAGGATTTTTGATCGTTTAACCTGCGATGCCAGCCATTAACTTTAAAATATCGATGACGTAACTTTCAAGAGGATCTCTCGATATTTCCCACTTTTCGATCATCGCGTCAAAATTACAAACGATAAAAGTAAGATTTGAAATGGGTTAAAAAAATGTTCAACATGTCCGAGTGTAAATTAAGAAAGTGTACTAGCACTTGTATTCATACCTTTCAATCTTAGTCGTTACAGAAATCTATTATCTGTTCGCGTACCTTTTGTTATTAATTGACTCTATCTTTTTCATTTCGTGGTAAGTTGGAAATTTCCAAAGCATTCCTATTCCTGCAATTTACATATGTAATACGCTGAGTCTGAGTTAGTCTTCTGGAATATATCTTCTACCGAATGTATTCACGTATTTCAGCGTCATTGCAGAGTTATCAAGAGCTGTCTAAGGTATTTTACGGATCAGTCGCGAATGTCGATCGGTGTATGCGTGCCTTTCTAATATCCTAGAAATATACATAACACAGTAACGTATAACTGTCAGGCTGTAATTCTCGTTTCCACTAAGGTTACTTGCCTGTTGCTCGTTCGATTAACGGTCGATTAAGCCTGTCGGGCAGCCGTTAAGGAGATACGAGAAAGAGCCAAAGATATGAAATGCAAGATACTTTATAATTTGAGATAACGTTATGAATGGTAACGAGCTCTGCCCGCCTTCTACGGTGCGTGCATGCGCGTGTACGAATACGTGTGACTACCTAACCTGCAGAACAGCGCATACATTCCTCTTGGCCGTCGTTTTAATCGAATGGAAACTAATGAAGCCGAGTGTTATGCCGCTATAAATTTTTTGCACAATTCGCATGTTTATCGCGATAACCGCGAAACCCAACATGCTGCGAAATCGAAGCTGCTTTTAAATTTTATTATTATAACTTTATGAATTTCGATAGCCTTTCTCTCGCTCCGGAATTTTATGGAACGTATAAATTTTAGGATCGATGACGATATAAACGCTGACACAACGTTGCCGAGTTGTTCCTATTTCGACTTTCAAAATTGTCACGCTTGTATAAATATCCCACATAACGTATAAAATTAATTAACAAGCAGAAAATTTATGATTGACGATAGAGCCGTTTCATTTTATAATTCACTAATTCATTACTACGTATTCAGACGCTGCTTCGCCTAGTAAGAAATAGTAATTAACTGCATCAAGGATATCGACACGCATACTTTATCCACAACTAACACCTATTGTAGCCGGATCATATACATATGTATATATACTCTTTTTCTTAGGTTTACTTCTAAATTTATCGTTCTCCCTTCTTGTTCGCTTAACTACTATAAATTTTTATTAAATGAGAACTACGCAAAGAACTAAATTATTTTATTTTAACCTTGAAAGATTCATTTCCGTGAAAATAAAAATGGAAAATGATAAGATATTACGTATAAAGATAGTAGAAAATAAAACAAATTATGAAAATTAATATATTTCCTTTTTAATGGTTTACTCAGTTTTCTATAAAATAAACATAGAATCGCGGATATAATAATTAATTAAATTATTTATTTTTATTTATTAGAATTTGTTTATTAAAATATGAAACTTTCAAATCTAACAATTTAAAAAGTTTAAATTATCCTTAAAGCAAAATATATAAAATTATATTACCTAGGTATTTACACATAATGTATGTATATGGTTTGCTCAATTATCTCGTAAACGTATAGAATAACATGGTTGAGGCTTTATATGATTTATTTTAAATTACAGTGTTAAAAATTCTTGACATTTTCCAAACTGGCAACATCTATAATTTTCAGTTGCCATATTTATAAATTTTCATTGTAAAAGCATTTCAAATAGAAAGTATTTGTAAAAGCAGATAATATATGATACGTTTAATCGTATCAATTCTGATACTGGAAGCGCAGGTAATATACAAATAATAAATGAACAACATTTAAAACTTCCGCTCATTACTGCGTTCATGACAGACTGCGTAAAATCAATAAACAAATGTTTGTTGAAACAAATTATTATTACTTAATGGCTGGTAGCCAAACCATAAATTCGATTTCCATGGATTTAGATAACGATAGGCGGATACCCATGTACACTGTACATACACTAGGGATATTTTATTCCGGCATCCTGATACAGCGTGTTCGTGTAATTCTCAATTGCAGCGCATATCGTAATTACTGCTAATATAATTGACATAAACATTAGCTGTATTTCGTAGTATCTACTAAAGGAGCACTAAACCGCGTTTTACACTATCTGTTCATTTCGCTTGGAAAAAATCGTCAAATATAAACCAAATGTGCTAACTCTTTTCCATAATACAAAAAATTGGAAATTGATTCTTTTGCGCGTGTTGAACGCGTAAGTTGGATATGATATTTGTGTATTGGATTTCAGGATATAAAAATATCAACAAAAAGCGATTGCGTTATGAATTTACAATAGTTTAGTATTTCTTGGTTTGATTTTTATTACTTGAACGATCACACGTTTAATAAATGACAATATATTTGAGTGATATGCAAGTCAAATAATATCAACAGCACTTTAAAGTTACTCGTAATACTTAGATCTATACATATGTAATAGCATTTTATCCGTAGCTTTGTAATAACCGTATCTATGTTTAGTATGGGTACCCCTCTAATCTCTGTAAATCTTAATAACTCTACAAATCATATTCAGAGACAATTTCGTGAAAATTACAGAATAATTCAAGCTAAAGCATTATCGTGGTCGGAAAGCACCTCGACTATTGTACTCCGTTTAAGCTTCTCTTTCATATGCATAGCATGTTTCATGTATGTATTTAGATGTATGTATGTCGCGTAATCAAGAAATTAATTTAAACATTGCTAAGATGTATTTCCTGCTCATCTTTGTTTACAAGTATTTTATTTGCTATTATACTTATAATTATTATTTGTACTGTACCGAATTATTTAAACGAATGATAGAATTTTAGGTATTTTTGAGAGCTAATTAAGAGCGCATATGTATGTAAATACATGTATCATAGAATACACAACAAAGTAACAAAATATATAGAAAAATGCAATTTTGCAAAGTTGTATGCGCGAAGACGCACACGTATTACTCTAATTCGCAGATAATCTATTCGATCTATTCCAGTATGTACATACGATAAATGCTTCAGCATTATATATAAATATAGAAAAATCGGGTTACAACATAAAGTCAAACTTTAGAGTGTCAATCACGTTTGAAAATTCAATTGATTCGATTGCAGGGTACTTTCAACGAAATTCTCGTGCAAGTAAAATATAATATCGTATTAAATCGTACAAATATCAAAATTCCGATTCATTGCTAAAATTACATCTCTGATTAACTTTGTATTTACGAAATTATTCAACTAAAACTGACTAATTATAATTTTCAGACTTCTCCGAATAGACAGCTAGAGAGTGTCGTTACTTCAGAAGACTTTAAAAAGTTTTCAATAATACCAAGTTTCCGAGAATAAGTTGGATCGGTAGATTCCAGGAGCAATTACGAGAAGGTAAGACAGTTGGTACGGTCGAACTTCCGAGGAGGCGCAAGAAGAGTGAAATAGTGAAGGACGAATCGAAAATCGCGGCAAGGCACATGAATCTAAGCACGGTAAGCGGTAAGTGAATTGATCGTTCGAGGCGGCACATCGTTACGACACACCGGTGTCTCCATCCATCTATCCCCGTCCTTTAAATCGGCGTGCCCCGTTCTTTGTTTAACTCCTTTCTCGCCTCCCCTCGGCGAGCGGAACGAACGTATTAGGTTATGGACCTCGCTTTTCCAGGCGCGCAAGTTATAAATGGCCGTTGCACGCCGAGCTGAAACGTATACACAGGGTGCACGGTGTATTCTCCCGCGAGCACGAGCGGACGAAGATGACGTTAGGCCGCGAGTTAGAAGTAGAAGCGAGATCGCAATATACCGACGCGAGACTGGAAGCGGGACTAGTCGACGTAGTCGATGGAGGCGCGCGGGCTAGTGGACTCGGATTTATGAGACCGTCATATTTCGCAAGTTGCGAGCCGGTAATTCCTGGCCGTGCGGCGATTTATGGCCGCGGTGTGTCCCGCCTGCGCCATTAATCCTTCCCTTTCGCCCTGAATCGAACTTCCACCTATCCTATAGTCTCCTCCTCTTCTCCTCCCTCCTCTTCTCTTCTCTTCTCTTCTCTTCGCTTCTCTTCGCTTCTTTCCGCCTCTCTTCGCTTCTCTTCTCCTTTTCTTTCCTCTCGTTACATCTTTCATGTCTTGTTTCGATTCTTCGCATCGCGTCGCGTCACGTCGCGTCATGTCGTATGTCATTTCTTGTTACCTCTTCTGTAAATATGAAATGATGTTGTCCAAAATTCGAAATGCTCGAAACCTAAGTGAACTAACTTGAAACAAACAACTTGCTTATTTCGTTTAATTATAAAACGCTTATAAACGATAAATTTGATCCTTGACGTATTAGAGCTTTTACCCTCTTGGAAAAATGACACCAAATGCTACAATTAATTATCACCATATCCTTTCTGCTTATATTTTTCGTATGTTATAGTGAGGGAATATTTGGATAATATTGTTTAAATATTTTCGGACTCTAATCACGCTTTTCGGGGATTTCTTCAAGAATTTTAATCATCGATTTCACCATTCGAGCATAAAATGTTTCGTAAATCAATTACTTCTATTTACGTTTGCTGGCGAAGTTAATAGCTTCTTGATAGATTGTAAATGTTCAATCTCGAAATAAACGAGTTTATAATCTTTTCTAAATTAAAAAAAAATGTCACGTTATATCTCATTTTAGACAAATGGAAAAGTATTAAAATATGGTTTTTTCCAATTTAGGAATATCATTTCCACATTCGTGATTACAATGTTACGACTATGATGCACGCAACTTATTACGGATCCACGCAAACGACTATAGGACGTAGATTATCGAGATTAAACGAGCTATGACTCGCGTCGTTAGACGAAGAAAAGAAAAGGTAGTGGATCGACAAAATAATTAATCGCAGCGATCGGCATGGTGTTGGCGGTTCTAGTAGAAACGAAGCGAGCGAAGAGGAGCCGGTTGCACGTCAAGTATGCGCGGAATGAAAACTGTCAGTGGCCTGACACGGCGGACTGGTTGGGGGCGACAGCTTGCTAAATGCACAACCACCCCGGCTGACTCTAGTCAACGTCTGCATACCATCTACCTGCCTCTGCTTCTACCGTCACCGCCTCTGCCTCTGCCTCCGCCTCCACCATCACCGCCACCGCTACTGCTGCTGCCATCGCTCGAAAAGTACACCTCTCGATATTATTGTCCATGCGTTAGAATTTTTCTGTGGCTCAACCATAAAAAAATCAACCGAAATTTACACATGTATGAAGCTGTATAAATAAATGACCGGAAAAATAATTTGCAGATGCGCGATATTGACGTATCGCGACCGATACATAGTCCATTAACCTCTCGCCAATGGCGGAAAGGTACAACGAACTGCCGAAAACCACTTTAACTGCTTACCGCGAGACCGCAGAAGCAATGATTCAACTTGTCGATATCGATTTCCTGGAGCTGCTTCAACCAAGGTATCAACGAGTCACTGGTTTTTTTCGGCCCACATATTATACGTCAGTGGCCGTGTTCATTGGCCGACTCATGGGATAATGCGATGCGACGAGCGTCAAAATTTCAAGCTGTCGTAGGAACTGCTTTTCGAGCAGACTTAACCGAAGACAAGGAAGATGGATTATATACTTTAATTTTCATACCGTGTATGTAATTGAGCGTTCTTCGTCGTATACGCGTTATAAACGCAACGTTTGTGAATATCTCATAACTTTTTAATATACGTACATGTATGTAGGTGCTATCGTATTTATAGGTTTATAAAATTTTTATAAATATCATGTTATACGAATATGTTCGCCGATTAAATTTTTACCAAAATCCAAGCTTTTCCATTATCGTAGCCGCATATTAATTTTATTTTATCTTTTCTTAAATTTATTCAAAGCAACTATTATTTCGACGGACTAAACAATTTATCTTCCTAGGGAAAAAGGCATTTAAACGGAATAAATGTTAAATTTTGGAAAGAGGCGCTAAACATATTTTTTTTAGAATTTACATAAATTATTTATTACAACGTTTACTGGGATCTTGTACAAGTGTGTGCGCGGGAACGGTGACGTGGCTGATATTAGTACAACGTCAAACTTATAATTGGCGTGTCCCGATCGATATTTTAATTTATCTAAGGGGAACGCTCCAGTGATGCTGTCAGTACACTTAACGAGTAAGGACAGCTTGCCGAACCGGTGAGTAGAAAATTGAAAACGTGACGCCAGCTATTCAGATGTCACATACCCACATCGTTGGGGCTGTCAGGAAGTAATAAGTAAAAATAGATCTTTCTCCTTCGAGTCACCAATTACTTTGACAATTATTCAATTTACCACTGACAATCTTGATCGCAAAAACTTTTTTATCTCCGAACACATAACAAAGTAATTAAGAAAATCTTCCGCATCTTGCTGACATTATGAATTTTTCTTCCCATAATAAAATTAATAAGAGCGTTTAACGGAAAATTGCTTCAGATAGTTATAAAATGAACATCGAGTATATCGGTTTTCAGATGGATACCGGAGCGTATAGCCATAAGATCAATCTAAGAATATCGCAATAATAAACGAAATATTAAAATAAGTAATAAGTATATTCTAGGAAAAATGAAATAAGATGTTTATTATAGAAGTGGTCTACCAATGCATGTGAAAGGATTATTTTATATGCTTACTGGAGGCTGGAGCAAAGGAATCGAATAACTCCGAAAGTTTTTATCGATATTCTTGCAAATAAAAAAGCAAACATAATGTCTTATTCGCTCTACACTTTTAAAACGAGTAAAATTTGATGTTTAAACGAAGTGAGTAGACCTCGATTTATCGGATTGTCGGTGTCGATGGCAATTGTTACGAAGTGAACTAAATTCACCAATGAAATTAACGCCCCATCGTATCTCTCTAGTAGCTCACTTGAACCTCCATTAATGAAATCTCACTAAATAATGTAATAGCAATTACTTAACTGATACGTGTCTGCCAGTTTAGCATTCAAATAGACGGCCGATATTGTGTAAGCGTCAGTCATTTTAGAATCAATCATCGTACAGATTCGAATACGAATGGTACGTTTCCACATATGTATAATTGAATTTTTTTTACATTACCTGTTTGTTTAAAATATTTTTTCACAAGAACATTTATTACAGTACGACCAATCGCTGATTTGCTAATCTTCTTACTTAAAACATATGCTATTTCAATATATACTGCACTTGCTTCAAAATTTCAATACATAAACTAGATCTTATGTGCAATATTGAAAAAAAAATCTTCATTCGAATTACGCAAACTATCATACTTTGGTATATAACCGATTTATCGTACAAAGAATTCGTATAACAGATATGTACGTGTTGCGAAGGAAAACAAAATGTATTTATACGAAAGTATATCACCCACAACACGTTATTTCGTGAAAGCGTATCCCACAAAGCTAAATGAATCTACCATTCATCGTATATCCTGCCCTATCTGAAACGACGTGCACACGATCATTTTCATTTAATGCTCGAATCTTGCGGACAACCGTAACAGCTAATGTTCACCGTCTTTGGCCGCGGCAAAAAGACGAAGAAAGAATCGAGAAAGCGTTCTTGGAACAGAGTATGTATAGATGTTGAGGCAAAAAAGAGAGGGGACGGCCAGTTGATGCAAAGCCGGCGAGACACGATCGAATCATGCTGGCCCATTGTCCCGCAGTAGATTGGCTGATTTCGTCGGGACGTTTGACGAAGCCCCACCGCTGTTGCGTTCGAGATTGATTGGCAGTGATAGGGCCGATCGACAAGTACGACCGAGACCGGCACAGAAGCTCAATAAAGGTAATTAATGGCTCGACCAGACCATAGGTGTTCCGACCGAGGAGAGGGGACACTTTAACTTACAAGAAGACATCGCCGAACCATTCGCCCCCAATTTCATTGAAACTTTATAACAGTCATTCATTCTGATTCCTCTGGAATTTCTTTGTAACTGTAAGGCTAATGAATTTCTCGCAGGTTTGTATCCTACTTTTTCTCGCAGGAACTCCCGCTTGTAAACAATATAATTAAAATCCAAGTGAAATCCGTTCGAAACTCCGTTCAAACTAAAAATCGATACAGCTTGATCTTTTTATATTAGCTAGATTTTTATGCGAATTATTAGACTATAAATATTCTACTTCATAAAGTGCTCGCTACTTTTCCATTTTACTCGTTATAGTAGTTCGTTATAATAGACCTGTATATATAATAAACAGATACGCTGAATAACATTTCATGGAAGTAGCGTATATTAAAGCGTATTGCACGAAAGTACGAATATCGGAAATACTTGAGAATCATAATCACGTAGTCTATTCTCATTAGAGGAAAATTGCCTGAGCAACAGGTGCGAGATCCCGAAATTTCGTTGTAGTATGATTTAAGCAAGATTAATTTTACGATACGAATGTATAAGTGAAGGTTCTCGGTGTGTGTAAAAATATGTACACATGTACGTTTTCATACTTTCTCTTTTCGTACGAGTATTAGTGTTTTATCAAATTATTGATCGTTCGTTATTCATAAACTGTAAAGTAATGCGATCTTCAAACACGGAAAAATTCTTTCAATCGAACACACGTTTTTTTCAAGAGAATGGATCTTTTTCGTAGAATATCGAATAGCAAAAATCTTTGCTAATATAAAGACAAGCGAAACGAAATTGCATTAATGACGTTATACTAAAAACAATTTTAGTATCGATAACAACTTCTGCAAAACCATTCCGATTTTAGCTCATAAAAGAGTTGAACAAAGAAACGACTGAATGATTTCATTGACTATAAATATAATATAGCCGCTTATTTTATTTCTTCAACGAAAATAAACCTGTTTCTTAATATTGTATAATAATACCACTTTTATGGTTATAAACATTTAATCGAGCGAAAACATCTAAATGTAACTAAAATAATCAAAATGGATCAGAATAAATTAGTTAACGGTAATTTGTAAAAATCGGTGTAAAACATAAATTTCTGTAATCGTAATTATACGTATATATTTTTTATAATAATGGCAAATTGCTATTCCAATATCGATGTATGTTTAAGAAGTATGCATTGGTATATGTAATTTCAAATTAACAATATGAGAAAGGATCGTTAAAATTTCTTTTGCCATAAAATTTATTTGTGTAGTTTTAATTAAAAAGTGTAAACCGGAATAAGTTATAGAAATTAATTAAGAGAAAGTAAAGAGAAAACTACTGATCTTATGTAAAATATGAACTCTAAAATAGATATCCACTGCACAAAAGTAATTAAACTGTTACGGATATAATAATCTCTGCGTACTGGAAAGCAATAAATAATAAAAGCATAGAAGAAAGTGATGCATGTACTGAGAATTATATGTATGTACAAAAAATTTTTATTTTCTAGAAATGGCTTTACACTTCTATTAATTGACTGGTAATCTGAAATGATATTACGAGTTTTTATAATTTTACTGGTCGTCTTTATCATTGTTATACGTATTAATACAGGATATTGCACGCAACCTTTAATTACCTTTTTCAATTTGTTAAAAATGAATAATCAGAACAACAAAATTATTTTTCCTCGTTAACACTATTTTCATAACGAATATGCAATGTAAAATACACAACTATTTTTCATAAACAATATCTTATGGTATAATACACGCATATCTACATATGTATAATAATATCAAAATATGTTATTACGCGTATATCGTATACTTATTAAAAACGCGTAACTTTTTTTTTTCATTCTCTCGGAAGCTCGCCATTTACAGATTAAATTGAATCTCTAATATTTTAATCACAGAATCTAATTTGTTACAAGGTAAGATCACGGGAACATTACTTTAATGAACTGCATATTTCTTTTTAGGCAACTACACAGACATTTTATACGAGTAACTATTGTTTATATTATCTCAATCACAGAATCATGTAATATAAAATTATATAATATATAACAAATAAAGTTAGCTACAAATTTTTCTTCTTTTTCTTTGTATTCTACAAGTGTCCTAAAAATACAAAAGCCTAGGCGTCCAACCTTATCAAGTACGACCGTGGTTGATCATAATTAATATTGTCACGTTTAAAACGTTGTACGGTATTACGATCAATATCTACGTGTATTGTACGAAATTGCCAATAAATCATTCTCTTGATCAGTCACCGCTATAGTCCACGTTTTACGTTCTTTGAACGTAATGAAATAATGCAGTTAACATCAGACTGATAAAACATGATATTAACGTGCTGAAAGTATCGTTAATGGGAATAGTAAGAAGGAGGAGGAAAATGATAGGACCTAAGCTGTGTGACGTCAGAATGAGGGTAAGGCGTGAGAAGAGACGGCGCGCAAAGTTCCCTCTGTCAGTTTGTTTTGTGCCGTAGTGCAAAGCCAAAGCAGCGCGAGCAGAAAGACGCGCGAGTTGCGTTAATCATGGTCGTGGCGCGGGTTGGGCTGCACCGCATCGCCGCACCACGTCACGAGCGTCGCCGTACAAATGAGTCTCGTGCCGCGTGCCATTTGTTTCAATCTATGGACAGAGATAATTACAGTAGCATCGAATAACGCTCGTATTCGGGTCTCTTCACCGGTCAGTTTGCACGGGCGACGCAGGATGATGCAGAACAATGTAGAGCCGAGTGGAATAGAACAGGGCAGAACAGGGCAGAGCAAAGCAAAGCGCAACAGAACGAATCACGTTGGTCTGGCTAGCAGGCTCAGTTGACGTTACTCCAGACAGGATAGTTCCTGTCAAGCTACATGGAGACAAACGAGCGACCGGCAATCAACCGCTGTTAGCCCTGTCCGACCTTTCGCCAACCGCCATCTGACCGGTCCTTTTTGCCCCTAGAACCGTTTCATCATAATTTATTGTGATACTGTCACGTTAATAACTCAATTTATTTCGCTGGAAACCCTATTATTTTTATGGTTAGCCTCGGCTTGTCGTCGCGAGCCACGCCACGCTGCAGCTGGTCACGTATTTTATCCGGTCTCGCGTGACTCCCCGTCTACCTCCGCTGTGCTGTGCCGATCGCCAGCTCGCAATACATCCTACGTAGATTCTTATACTTCTTGCAACTTTCCGTGCATCGTTCCAACCATTCTCAAGCAGACGGCATCTCTTTCACTACCAACGGCACTTGCGTAGTTTCCCTTTAAATTCCATTTACTTGAAGCTTCGAAAGAAACGCGAATAACAAACGATACAAGTTTTACTAAAGAAATTTTTTTTAGTACACATTTATATAGTTAACATCATTGGAGGAATGGAACGGTTGCCCGATGGTTGCATGATAAAATTGTTAGATGGACGTTGCAATACCAAACACGTACGGTGTAAATCTTCGTTGAAATCATACAAAGGAAAAACGGAAAATTATAGTTGCAAGCTGTTGAAGATCCGTAAAGTGTGCTCGTTAATTTTAAACTTTAATAGGTACTTCTCCGTTCCTACTGGCTAATCACTTCATAAACATAGTGTGCCAGATACAACACAGATACAATGTCCGCATTAATCGTAAGAATTGCTGGTTTACGAGCGGCGCACAGCACGATGTGTCTTTCCTTTCGTTTCGTTCCGTTTCGTTCCGTTTCGTTCCTACCGCGTATGCATTACATCACGTGGCTAATTAAGCCCTCATTATTCTCCGTGAATTATGGCAGTAATTCACCGACTTTCTCTCACTACGGTACACGGACACGCAAACAACGATGCCTCGCGAGGATCCACCCGTTGAATTTCAAATGAACGTCCATTTCAGGCGATTATAAAGAACCACTTTTTTCCCTTTACACGGCGATACTTTGCCAACGTTATAAAATACCATGCGGTGTGTAACTGCTAATTTATTCGATTTCGGAATATGCCGGTTTCCCGACAACGTAACAACTTGCTGACAACCACAAATGAATCATGAATTACGTCATTAAGGCCTAGAAATTCGGTTTACTTCGTTATCATCGATTATGTTAATCGACTCTAGGGAAACGCAAAAAGTAGGATTGTTAACAAAATGCCAACATCGATACATTTTCAAATTGGCGTTCAAAGATCGGACATCACGATCCTGTAATTCCTACAGATACATATAATTAACCCGTGCCGTCGATAACGAAGAGTTACGAGGTATTTTGAGTCGAATAATAATCTTCATCGGGAATTTCTGCGTTAATAGCATTATAAATTTTAACGACAGATTTTATCTGATATAACACCGAATGAATCATTACATTAAGGAACACGATCATAAAATCTAAGATTTTATGCTTCTGCAAATAAAAAACGAACGATACCGAAAAACGAGTATTTAAATGTAAGCCGTTTCGTTCTGAATTTTAATCGAATCTGTCTACATCGTTTCCATTTTCAATATTTAGATACGCTAATTTGAAGAAACAAAATTGAATACCTATCTCGATCAGAGAAGTGTAATACATATAATTATACCGGATGAAGTGTGTTGTATATAATTATCGCTTTCAGCGACGCGTTTTACACGTATTGCCTATAGGGCAAAATATCTGCAGATAACCCAAGCAATCGATGTTGAACTGTTACCTTGGATTGTTCATTTTTCGCGCAAATAATATTCAAGAGTAGTGAAAATTAATAATTTGTTCGTTAACAGATTATCTAATAATTTTCTCTTTAAATGGGGTTGTTTTTCAATATCGTATCATGAGTTCGAACGATTGTTAGAACTGGGAGAAAAATTGATTTCTATACATATGCGTCTCTATACACAACATGATAAGTTTGGAGGCAATTTAGTAAGATTTTATAAAGTCAAAATCATCTATATATTATCATGATTTATATATCATAAAGGACGAAATAAAAAATTATTTAAATGTTAAAAAATTGAGTGAATATATTTGGTCCTACTGAAAATATAACTTTTTATATTAATGGTTTTATACGATGGATAGAATGGCTCTATAGGATATTATATATGTATCATAAAACTTTTTTTGTAACACAAGAAAAAGTAATGATACATACATATAAGCAAAATTTGATAAAATAAAGAATCTTTAAGAAACATTATTCGCCGAATGATGCACACGGTACTATTACCTTAGATATCCATATTGTCATTTGTAGTGAAAAATACGTAAAAGAAAAGTTCAGTGATTTCAAAAGGGGCGTATTTTGAATGAGGGCGTAGTTGAACTACGGTAGAAGTACAAATATAATGTTTTATTTTATAAACTATTTAAAAAATTTATATTTACAAAGCAAATTCCTATAAATAGATAAGAAAAATGACTGACAAGACACTTCAATGAAAGTATATAATTTCGTATCGATAACTTTTGATGATTTCACAAACAAAAAGGAGCAAAACAGTACATAATGGGAGTACGAAACATACTTTTATAAGTGGTATTTAGGCAAGTAGTGTATATCATGTTCATAATTCGACGGATCAGCTTCCTCCTTACTTGGAATTCGTTCAAGCCGGCAATTGAATCGTCCTACTCGGAATCACTTAAAACCACTCACACAACCCTGCGGTTGACTTGCACTGACTGCAACTTGTGTAATTCTATTTGGAGTTAATGAAATAAGTGTCACAGAGGCTCGACAACGATACGAACATGATTATGAGGACAGAAATGTCAAGACGAACAACAGAGAATGGATAATCGGCACTTCGATTAAAATGTAACCATTTCACCACAGAAAAGTTTCCTATTGTTCTACACATGCTTCAAATAATCAAAATATCGCCTTGTTTTTTATTCGAATGAAAATTATCTAGTATTACAAATTTTTTAAATGTAAAAGTTGAAAAGAAGACATTCAGATTCTCAATTAAACAAGAGTACATATATTTATTAAATCGTATTCCTCTTCTCCTCGATGTTGAAGAATTGAAGTTATACGATATTAATATTATTAAAATCTGTATTAAAATATTCAAAAAAGTTCATTATCATATATCAAAAATATATTTATGTTGGAAAATTATTTTGCGTGAAATGTCATTATAGCTTGATTTCTAAGACCATTATGCGATTTTGCAAACGATTTATTTTGTGTTATTCGACACTTACAATTTTCATGAACGATTTTCACCTTCCTTAAAGATCCTTTAATAACCATTTTAATACAGATGATCGAATATATTCCAAGATTATTCATAACTTTTGTTACAAAATTTTAGTATCTATTTAAAAGATCGAGGGCGATCTAGAAATTTCGAAATTTCGGCAGGTGATTAAAAATATTGAACAATATATTCAACAATTGAATACTATACTGTATGGCTTTCCTCGAACCATGTATGATGTTTATCTGAAACAATTTTCGCTAAAGCTTTTATCTGCGGAGCGATCAAAATATACATATACATATGTATATAGTTGCAATTACACGCGCTTCATTCTGTAACGTAATATAAAAAATCGTTTCAACGAGGTGAATGTTTAAAAAGTCACAGAGACGGTTTAATCAAAGACTTGTGTGGAAGGCGTACAAAGTGAGCTTGATAATTGATTCGATAATTCTAGCAGCAATAAACTTTCGTATTTCAACGAAAATCTTTTGGTGTAGATTTTAATTTCTATTTACAATATCGACCCAAGAGGTTACGCGGAGCTTGTTGTGTAGAGAGCACAAACCCGGCAAAGACATTGCGGTTCATTAAGACGAGGTTGCGGCTGATCCTTCCTGATTCCTTGTATTTAGATTGTAAAACGACGCGATAAGGAGCGCGAAGGCGCCTTCCATCCGAAGGTATATCTACCCTCGACTGGGCCGGATATATACGGGCTCGCAGGATAACGCGAGGCAAGAGATAGCTCGGGTTTAACCCCTCGGCAAGCACCGCTATACCTCCTCTTACTTAGGAACTCCTTGGCTCCTTATCACCAGCCTCGGCTATAACCAACCGAAGTTTCCTCATCAATGTCCCATCCAACCTGGCGTCTGCGACTTCCTGCCTCCTCTCGAGTGCCTCGTTATATGGCTTTTGTCACTAACATTTTACTTGGAAATTACGATACCGCGCTTTAAGCGAAACAAAGACGCTTGACTCGTGGTAATTCCGATCTGCGGAATAGTATAATTAATGGATATCGTGTATCATGTTTCGATGAAATCAAAGCAAGTATGGTAAATGAATTGTGACATGAAACATAGAAATCCATCATCTTTTGTTTCGTAGGTCGATCTCTCAGAACAGGGCCGTAAGTTTATTAAAATATCTAACGATGCGTACAAAATATCGCAACTTTTCAATAACTAAATATATGTACTTGTGTTAGGCAATTTCGATATGAACGTTTTCCTCGTGCATTCGTTTATAGAAACAATTGAAGCAATTCGAATAACGGCGAAATGAAATTCGTACGTGATTGCGATAATTTTCTGAAAATTTTTGAAATAAAATGTCCCATCAAATATCATTTTCCTTTCGACACCATGTTACCACGAATTCGATATATGTCGACTGTACGCCGCGCTTTGTGGACGGGAGTAGCAGAAGAAAAAAGCATAAATGCCGTATATAATATGTACATGGCTCGCTCACAGATAAATGCAAGTATGACATATATATGTATAATGAAATGTGAGTATCGTCTCTTGTCAGTCGGCTCCGTTACACCAATCACAATTACTCGGTCGGCTCCTTTGTAGTCGACTAGATTGAGAGATAACTTGCTCCTTCATGCTCGATCCAATAATTTAACGTAATTACAAGCGTAGCATGCTGGTAGATAGGCTGCAGACGCGGCTCAGGCAAACACATTTGAAACTGCGTTCCATACCATGCCACGACTCACGACATCGCAACGTGAAATGTCTTTTAACAGAGGATCAGTGATTGGCTCTGAAATTAATTTGATTTCGAGAGGTAGGATCGCTTTCACGAGTGAAGGAAAATGTAATAAAAATATTTTTCATGGCACGCTATTCCGCTTGAATTTCAGGCGAATTAATTTAATGCGTCCGTTTAATTGGATCTGCATCGTCGATACGCTTGAACGCACGATTATTTCATTGTCACTTTAAACCAAGGTGAAAGTGCACGTTAATTTCTTGTCATAATGGTGCATTGAAGTGTTAATAATCGCTGTAATTAACAAGTTTAAACTCAGAGACGACCATTTCTATAAACGTAACTGACGCAGCCTTATTTTGTTTACTGTTCGCTTCAAATGCATTCTATTTTTCACAATTTCTCTCTGTTTTTCAGAACATATCTCGAACACATTATAAATTATATATCCATAACATTTAGCGATTTAAACGATTTTTGTATTGTATACAACTGTTTCAACGCACACATCTACCCGAAGGCAATGAGACAATCTCAATTAGATATTCTTCTACGTATTGCCTGAATCTTTTAGCATCGCACATTATTCTATCTAAGAGCGTATAAAACATAATGAATTTTTCAAATTTCAAACCGTTCCCTTCAATATATATTATACATACTCGAAAAAAGTAAGAAATTTAAAAGAATTTTCTTTTAAATTCTCTGTGCTATAGGTATACCTGCAACCAGCCCTTAAATAAAACTTTTCGTTTGCTAGCGATACTTGTCGATTTGATATCGCAATAAACTACTGAAAAGGTAATACACACCTTTGTAAAAAATACATGTGTAACAAGAACATACTATAATAGATACTTTGAATGTACTGCACGTTCTTTCATTGAATAGAAATGTCGTCAAAAATGTTTCATTTTGATCCGTTTATTAAAACAGAAAATTATCGCTTTCATGCCGGCGGTATGTTGTAACACGAACTTGATGCTATGTCACAAGCAGTCGAGTCAGTCGAAGATAAACAAATCTGTACTTTATTGAAACGCTATAAGCACGCGAACTGTACACACGGCACACGGACGCAATGCGGCACAATGTGACGCGGCATTGTGCGATGAAATAAAATGAAAATCCAAAAGCACCGATCAATTGTCATTATACATTATATTCCTACAGGTTTGAAATAAGCGAGGAAGAGGCGCGAACGAAACCGAAGTTCATGGCAGAAGGAGCCACGTGAAAAAAGGTTAATGCTATCCCATTAAGAAGACTACGATATACGACTTGTGCAACATTATCAGCCATTCCAGCGGAACGATAGTTGCCTCTTCCCTAGCCACTGCCGGTAGACTCAGCTGATCGCTATGCCGCTGTCGTTTTATGTAAATTCTCGACATCAGCTCTGACCCTACAATTAGTTATTCGCGTGTACACATAAACTTTTCTAAAGATTTCCTGGTGTCTTTCTCCTGGAATTCTCAACGATCGCACATTGACGACGTCGCGTGCTTCTGACTTCCGACGCTACAACTATATAAAAATATTTCTATCGGATTGTATATTTTTCGCAAGATATCATAGCAAAGTAACTATTCGATGGGAGTCATTCAAGAGCCTTCGTGCTTGACTCTTGGTGATCGGTAATGAAGAGATCGGTAACAATCTACGAAATGCGACCATTAAATAAAATAAATGATACTGTTGCAACGAAATATGTATATTTCAAGGTGCTGACGACCGACTGAGACATATTTGGTACTGACATAGTAACTTAAGAAATACGAGAAATGGCCTAATGCTATAGCGAGATGTAGCAAAGGCTCGGCGATGGATTGTGCACTTCGTATGGAAAATCGAAGGGAAACATGGGAGATCGGTATTTCAGACGAAGCAGCTCGGAGGTCATCCTTTACGCCGTTTCCAACGAGCTGTCCAACGATCGAGGAGATGAACGCGCATAGTCAATACTAAGTCAACGTCCAGAGACGTGTGGACGTACGTCGTTCAAGAAGAGAGAGGAGGATAGAGGGGATAACGAGAAGGAAGAAAAGGAAAAGAGCGAGGGAAACGGTGGAAGTGAGTGAGAAAGGGAGAAAGAGGGAGAGGCAGAGAGAGAGAGAGAGAGAGAGAGAGAGTAAGATAGAGATGGAAGTGAGGTCGAATAACAGGGTACGCTCCGATCAACATTAATCACTATCCGAAGCGAGTAGATAGCCGTCGAATGCTCGCTTTCTAAAGCAAGGTGAAGGGGTGGCTGATAGATGGAGGTGATGAATGGCTCCGTGACGGGGAGCGATCCATCATCTCGGGGCCGACATCACGGGAGCTGCCTACCGCGAGAGCTAGCAGGAGAGATTTCGCGCGAGAGGTCACCTCGGCTAATTCATCATCCGGTCCGTCGCGTTTGCTCTCTCCCTCTGCTCTCCTTTTACCCCTAACCATCTCGTTTTCTCGTGTCCGCTTGGCACACACTTCAACCCTCTCCTCAGTTTCTCGTCCACTTTTCTCAACCCCTGCCTTTCTCTTTCCTCTAAACTCCCTTTGTTTTCAACGTTGCTTGCCTTTGCGACTTTTCACCTTTGCGCGTGTGTGATTTCGCTATTTGCCCTATGATAGCAACGAAAAACCTAGGCATATGTCTTTTCTTTTACTCGACTGCTTCGAGGAAATGTCAGCCACTTAAGTATCTGAGTCTGAATCAATCTGTTCAACTCTTCGCTGAGACAGCAATCGGGCAATGTGATCAATGAAACGGCCAGATCAGTATCTGTACTTTTAGTTAATCTCCACCGATTGATCCTTGTAAAACTTCTCATCAAGCAAATCTTATTGCATCGTAAACCATCGTTTGACCCTTAACATATTTTCGAGATTACGTCGATTCTGCTGGCTTCTATCGTAATTCGTTTTCAAGAACTCTGATTCTTACCACTTTTATGCGATGAAAACTTCAGCTATTTCATCATCGATGAGTAAACATTTCGTCGAGGAACGTTCTAAACTTCTAAAGTAAAATCAGTTCTTGGCCTTGCATCTGCGCGATCGACAAATATAATACGATGATAATTTTGAATGTTCTGGTAAGTCGATTATTACAATGATATACCAGACGAAATGCAATTATGATTTTTAACCCAGATTTTCTTGAAGACGCTTGAGAAGGTACAATCTTACATGTAAAATGCTATTTGATTTATAGGCGGTATATTTTCTGCATAATAGCAGTAACAAGTAACATGAAAATCTTCAAATATTGATCGTTGAAGAAAAATAAAGGACCCTTTTTGGTTTCACCTTAAATAGTTTTTTGAAAACTAATTAAATTTCCTACGTAATAGATTAGACGTAATTAAATATCGTAATTAAATATGCACAGATGACTTGAATATTTCAATTATGGTTTGCAAAATTGCTGATGCATTACTGTACAAGCTTTCCAGTGTTTATTTTACTTACTGCAACATTTCTTGCAAGGAAAGTCTTTTTACCATTTTATTATATCTTAAAAATATCGATTCTAATGTATATTTGAAAAATAAACTGAAAGATATTTCCAAGTGCCTTTTGGAGCAATACTTCTTCGTCAATGAGACGGACGTCGTTTTCTTGACTCTACATGATCGATGAAAATAATGTAGTATCCGTCTAACCTTTGCTTTGAAGTGGATGCTACATCAAGATGCTATGATAATCTGTTTTGCAATAACGTTTGCGATAAGCAAAATTAATTACAAAGATATAAAACTTTTTATAACGAAGACTACATCTATACAGGTGACGTATATTTCTTAGAAATATACACGTAGGCATATTTAAATATTAACATCGACGTTGATCGGAACAACAAACTAAAATATATTTTCACGTAAAATTTGTAAATTAATTCCCTCTGGATTGTGCTGTACATAACCAAACCTAAGCCAAACGAAATCTCCAGTCATTTTCTTTGAGCAAAAATGTTAATTGTTTTGCGATTTAGTGCAATTACATCTATCGTAATTAATGTCTGCAACGTTCGTGATATACTTTTGTTAATTTCTACATTATTTGTTGACAACTTCTATAAAGAGACTGCAAAGATGTCTTACTACTTTTCAACATTCCATCGATGTTGAGAAGTTAAATGGAAAATGCGATCATCCTGGTGATATATTTATGGTTTTTCAAGTTTCGATTGCGTTTTAATCGTGCGTTGTTCTTTATGCCGACGTTTCATGAACATTACAGTTCGCTTCGTCAGGACAAGCCTGAAACTTCATTCTTTTTATTAATATGTGCGCTTAAAGATTATATCTTCGTGCACCCTGTTTATTAAGAAATACACGCAGTTTCTTCTATGACAAGCAAAAATTAATTCGCTACACGACGATCGAAGAAATTCTTTGAAAAGGGGCAGCCGCAGGTAGGTCGCATCATCGAAATTAAATGCGCTCATACGCAAACAGTGGCTGGCACTCATGCTGGGTGTAAATGGAAGTAACAAGGAGGCATAATGCATCACCGTCCTGCTGTTGCTTCTTCCGTGCTGCGCCCCCGGCACGATGACGCTGCGGGAGACGACGCGACGCGACGCCGCAGAAACGAAATCGACGAGGTACATACCTGTGCTATACGTAATGCTGCATTATATCTAACGATAACAGTGTTAGTTTTACTTTAATGTTCGCAGATATCGCGATCGATGTTCACACAATAACGTTACTTTCGTCCATTTATTCCAATCGCATCTGTTCCAATAAGTTATAGCTACGATTATGCGTTATTACTTGAAAATCAACTTATATAAGATTAATCGCAAGTGTTGCTGCGATTTTTCTGTGATTATGAATTTTACAAGCAATCGGAAATTGATTTATTCGCAAAATGTATCGTTACTGTTATCAGGCGCCCGATCAACGATAAGTCATTGTATCGTCACGTAATCAAAAGTTGAGATTTACTACAGCGTGTGAAAAATCCTCTGTTTGTCGGAAAAAGAAGTAAATTCGATAGGAAAGCAATAATCCGGCGTCTTGATCGCGTTATCCGAAAATTCAATTTTATGTGACAGAAGTGCGAACATCGTAAAACCTTCAGCGACGTTTGACCTATCGATTTCGTCTTCCACAATTTCTGCCGAGGGGGATCGGCTGTAGCTTATAGATGAATTATAGTTGCTCTTTGCTGTCGCGCATTCAACGGTGATGTATGACTCGGCGGGAGATGGTAGGTAGAAAACATCCACGATGTACGGCCTGTTAATAACAGCAAGAATGAACGAACGGCTGCACAACGCGGTACACAGATGCCGCTGGCGGCTAGACCCCCTTTGTGTTTTATTACAAACGATACGTCAGCCACGATGTATGGGCTGCTTTTATCTGCGGCCTGTTATTGATGTGCTAAATTGTCTGCTGTGACTCGTAAGACTGGGCAGGATGGCTGATAGACGTCATTCGAGGATATGTTCCCAACGACAAAAAGATTCAGCCGATGACACCGAGGACTTTCATTCTCTAACCAAAATTATAGTAAATTTCTAGTAATGCAAAATCTATATATGTACGTAACATACTATGTAAGTTGTTGAATATCGAAGAACTTAATTTCCGTATTCAAAGCTATTCACCCGATACTCTATAATTAAAATTCAAAGCTTTTTTGCAGCCAGTCGAGTAGGAGGTTGATAATGGTTCGAGCAAAAGAGAAACTCACGTTCTAGAAATAACGGGTAATAAATCGTTTGTCACCTTTATTTGTGTCTCGTTGTACATGTTCCCGTTTTTCCCAATTATCAAGATAAATCTGGACAGAATAACAAAAAGACACCAAGCAAAAGAGAATACGCATTAGGTATAATGTGCATGCTATACATATCTTACAAAATAATGATAAATTGCTACTTGTAGCGCAACGTTTAACTTTTAAGAAACTAACCGAAATAGATTTATAATCTGGTTGTGCAAAAGGGAAAAAATAATCATTGCTGCAATGACTTATCGAATCATTCAAAAGAAATATACATCAAAGCTACAAAATTATTACGCTTGGGTAATAAAAAACAACACGTCATGCACTACCCTATTACTTTCATTGACGTTGCAATTTTGCACGGCAACGCCAAACAAAGGTGATTTAAAGATTAAATAAACGCAAACAAATACGAATTATTATTACTTTTTTCGTTTCACAATAAATTATATATTATCTTGAAATAGACAATAGATAAATAATTAAAAATAACCTTTATACCGTGTATATATGTATTTTGTTAAAATGTTGAAAACATAATTAAATATTCTGATTTATTATATACAGGCTCATAAAATACTTTTCCATTTAAAAGTTATATAACTTTTAAATAAATAATAAATAAAAATATACAATTAAAAAAGTTATACAACTTTTAAATGGAAAAGTGATTTATGGACCACCCTATAGATATAATAAATCTATCTGCTGTAAAGCAGTAACGAAATATTATATATAGTCTGGCATAAAATATAGCGATTTACCGTTATATGAAATAAGTAAGCAAACTTATTAAAGTACTAGCTATGTATTTTCATCGAATTATTACATAGAGCCTAGCGTGCAGTGCAGGTACTAATTATTTAGTAATTAAAAGATAAACAAATTCAGCGAAATATGAATTACTTCTATCATACAAATTGCCTATTGTTTGGTTTCAAGAAACAAGGGAAGGAAATAATAGACATGTTATCAAATAACGTGGTTAATTTGTAAAAAGCAATATAGTCAAAACGTATCTTTGTATAAGAAAACAGAGATGTAAATACTCGACAAGTCTTGTCGTGAAGTAAGTTTACTCTTTTTCTAATGTTAACACGAACATTAAAATACCGTGCCAATATTAAAATAATAAGTTCAAAAAGCCATATAACGAACAGTTGTTGCTAAATTTAAATACATAAATGTTGTTAAAATGTATTATAGGATGAATCAACAAAATCGCAGGACAATATCTTTTTATAAGTTCTTCAAATAGAAGAGTTAAGTTCACTATTAGGATGATTTAAAATAAATCCTCAAACAAAAAAAAAAAACAAGGAAAAGCGTGGAAAAAATAAATCCTTTTCGTTCAAAATAAATACGGATAAGAAATTACGAATATTTGAATGGAAAAACACGGGATCTTTATAAGTTTTTGTTCCATGTCTGAGATTCAAATTTGGGACTAACAACCCAGAAAATATCAAATTGTAATTTTGCTTCAAGAAAAACAATTTTATTACAGATAATAAAGAAGTAAAATGTGAGTAGCAAAATATATATGATTATTTTATATTTGTTTGTTATTTCATTTATTTGTTAATTCATTCTTTTAAACATTTAAGCCATTTTGACTGAAATACTATTCGCTACATCATAAATAGAAATAGTCCTATTATTTCACAATTAAGCTTATATTTATTCCTTTATCATAATTAAAAATCTGATGTATATTTTATTTACGTGCAATATATTCATACATTTCCGTCAGTAGCATAGCCCCTTTTATATTAATTTTCCAAGAAGCGCATATTTCTTAACAGATTCAATCACAAGGTCTAAATCACGTGAATCGATCCATGTACGTATAAATACTCTACTTAGAATGGACGAGCCACTAATTGAGACCCAACGATGCACATAATGATACCGAAATAACATGAATTCCAATCCACGAAACGGGTCGAGAACGCGAAATACGAGGAAACTATTCATCCCGACGTTTAAAATCACCGAATATTTCACTTTGCTGAGCCAGCTGAGCCTGCCACCGCCTGTCGTGGCACCCTGGCGATAGAAACGACGTTCGCAGAGGGTAAAGCAAGTCTCTCCCTCTGCATGGGTCTAAAAACCTTCAACCACCCACTCCGCCACCCCCTCTCCGCATTTTCCTCCCTACTTCCACACCCTGCCCCTTTTCCTCCTTCCGACACTACGCTGCAGATTTATGCGCCCCGCCTTGCAGCGCTGATATCCGAGAACTCGCGACCTGCTCCGTCCGTAATGAAAGAAATAAATTTACTCTCCTGGGTACCCCGGGGATTGAGACTCACCGTTCGTGCGCGCACATGAACAACGAGCACCCTAGTGGCGCGCATCAGAAGCGTAGATACGGCGGTTCCTCTGCCTCTTCTTTGTCGCCTTCTACTTTCCCTACTATTTCTCTTCAACTTTTAATTTTATACTCGCATTGACACTTTTGGGAAACATTTATGTCCATAATGTGATATATTTAATTGGTACGATTACAAAACTATTCCAACATATGCTAATTTTGAATGACCTCCTAAACTTTTACGTTAAGCCACAGGGGACTATATTATTACAGCGTAACATCTTTAATTTGTGGTCTACCAGAGCTAGTAACTTAACAGAAAAATATGTAGGTCAATAGTAGTAAAAACGATTCAGTATTGCAAAATATATCACATGAGATACGAAAATATTCTTTCTAACGAAGTGATAATAAAAATTATTTTATTATACAAACGTAAAAAATAATAAATAGTAATTTCTATTAAAATAAGTTTTATCCGAATGAAAAAGAATTAAATATGCAACGAGTATGAAAAGTGTATTAATAAAAAGACAAATTTAATGATTTCACAAACATTGTTTTTATTAAAGCGGTATGGAAACTCAACGATATTTACAAGAGATATTTACAGTGCAAATAATGTCTATCGTACATTATGTTCCTTCAATCAGAGTACTTTACATAACGAAGAATGAAAATCCAATGTATCTCTGAATAAATGTAAAGTATTGTTAATGATTCCATTTATAATAACTGCATTCGGAAATTCAGAGAAAATAATAAGCACGTTTCTTTCTCAGTTCCATCACTTTTACAATCTTTCTCACTTATACAAACGATACGAATAAGTTAGACAATACACTTCATTATAGATATAGTTTAGATACCATCATTAATGTTATCTCCTATTATTTTTTTCGAAAAAATAGCGTAATATCACAGTTACATTGTGGACATTAGAACATGCACGACCATTTCAAGATTCACGCCATCAGACTATCATCACTATCATAGAAGAAAGCGATTGGTGAGTATCGCTACATAAGTCTACAATTTTCATTAACACCTAACACTGTTTCCGTACGACTAATTGTATCACTTCAAACTTCAAACACAATCAAGAAACAAGCGAATGTTTCGCATTGAACATGGAAATTAATTAACACACGAAAATTTCGATACGCACGGCGTTTTTGTTACTTATCCATAAGTTTTTGAACTTGGTTACAAAGATAAAAATACTTTACGCAGTAATGTGCCGTATAGAAACATTTCTATCGATTCGAAGATGTCTAAGGTGTCTATCCACGGCGTACATGTTCTTCCCTACATAATGATCAAACGTTAGGTGGTACGTTAATATAGGTTTTCCGCAAAGAATGATTTCATGATGAAACGTTAAAGTCACAAGATATCTTTATAAACTTTAATTGTAATCTTGAATTTATACACACATGTTGTATATATATATAGGTATCTTTTTAAATAAATTTATATTATACACGTTTAATTATTTACACAACAGATTGTCAAAAGCTCATTTTGACAATTTCCTATTTTACACTATCGTAGACTGTACACTGAAAATTTTTACACCGGAGCACCAGTTTAAGGATGTACTGCAGCACCAATTCGTTGGCCGTAGATCGCGTATGGAGAATAGTAAGGTCCTAATGCGTTGAAAGCGCTATAAGGTGATGCGGCGAGCGAGGCTGGAAGAGGTCCCGTCGGTGGCTTTCCGTATGGATGATATCTGGCGCTCAACGGACTCAGAGAAGGCGTCGGGTAAGACCCGCCGCTCGCACGATGTAAAGCTGCCGACGGCGAGAGCAAAGGATGCGGATGTGGATTGCTGAGTAAAGCGGCTGAAGAAGACGCGTGATCGCCACCGGTTAAACTTGTGTGGCTACGAAGATGTTGAAGAAGCTCTTCCGATGTAGTGAATCGTTTTCCACAATAGGAATCACCAGCGATCCAATTACAAACGTATGGTCTACCACCGGTTAATGTGGACGGGTAAGAAAGCGACGGTGGAGCCATAGGTCCGAACGATGACAACGCCATTGCCAATCCGTACTTTTGATGATCACATTGTGTACATCCACTCGGGCAAGTTCCAGTACTCATCATTAACTGCGCGCTGTGCATACTATATTGGCAGCCAGTACAGTAAGGATCCTTACAAACCGGTACTAAGGCCTCCCCACCGGCCGGAGTCTTGACACGAGCGTAACTTAGATATGGGTTTCCACCTGTCGGAGTACTTGATGGATAACCCAGAAGAGCTGCTGCCGCAGCGTGATGATGTGAAAAGGGAGATGCACCAGCAAACGGTGGTCTAAACGCTGGATTTTCTGCCAATCCGGGTGGGCAACAAAGCGGGTTTCCAGAAAATCCCGGAAGACTAGGCTTATATGCACCCAAGTTCGATTCCTTTGTATGAGTGCCAGAAAGAATCTCCATGCCTGATCTAATGATCGGGCTAGTACCATTGTTGCTATTACGTGGCGATCCATCGGTTTTGTCTCGATCTGCCGGTGTCTTCCGATCAGTGGATGGAGTGGTGCTTGCCGTCGCTGTCGCTTGAGTCGCGGGAGAGGCTGACTTTCGGCCGACGGGCGTACGATTCCCCGATGACTTTTTCTCTGTGTGACTGGTATCACTCACACTTACACTCTCTTGACCACTAACACTGTGAACACTTGCTTTCGATGCAGGTCTACTTTCGTCAGTAGATTTTTTCGAAACAACATTAGTTTCGTAAGGCTTAAAAGCCAAGGACTTCCCGTCCGACGGGCTGCTGCGTGTACTACTCCGTTCTAACTTTGCAGCTGGTGGAGATTTTGCGTTTGTACCGGTATTCATGCTCTTCGGCGTTTTATCCAGCGGAGAAATCAAAGGCTTTGTTGGAGAATCAGCACCTATTTGACTGCATGTTTGGGCCAATAAAGCTAAAGGACTCTTCTTCGCATCCAACTGTAAAATAAAGTTGTGCAACTCGTTACAAATCAACATCGATATTCGATATTTTATAGCTACATACTAAAACTTTGAACGTAATATCGTAAAACATTTATTATTTCATGGAATATACAAGAAAAAGTCGAATAGGTTAGTGTTACAGCAACCCGTCGGACATCGTGTACCGTCGGTATACGACGAACGAATGAAACATATTATTTTTGAATATTCAAAGGAAGTTCATTTGATTTTCCATAAAAAATAACGTTGTTAATTTTAATTTATATACAAAATAACAAAAAGGAGTAGAATAATGTAAAAACCATAGTACTTTACTCCCTTCACTCCATTCGTAATTAAATAACTTAAAATACTGTTTATCAAAAACAATATTTTTTTGAAGCATATACTAACCGTAGTTGGAAGCGGAGAAAGATAATCCGGTTGTAGATATTGATTATGTCCAGTAGTCAGCATACCGCCTTCCTCGAGGACAACCATTTGGTTTTACACTTATTAAGCCAATCACTGCACAAAACTACAAGTAGATCTTCACAAATCACGAAACGGAAACAAACTGATGAACGTAAACGTTTTGAATATTCCGGGGCACAGTTTCGATATACGTGTTAGTTGATCAATCTCTCCGTGATATGAAACGATTAAACGCAAACGATGTACACCAAGTGGAATCCAGGAAAATAGTGGCAGCTCTCGACGGAGCTGTTCGGTGCACGAAGTGGAATGCGACCGCAACGCCGCCTGGCGACACGATCCGCTCTCTTCCCCTCCTTCTTCGGCAAGCCAGGGTGTATAACCTGTCCTCTCTTGTCGTCCCCACCAGTTCTAGTCGAAGGATTATGGTGGGAGAATTGCGGTGGGGTTTGGCCCTGTGTGGGGTGTGGGAAGGCATTCTAATTCAACACGCCACCCATGATGTTGGCCCGACGATGACAGCTCCCATCCCGGCTTTGATATTTCACCGCTTTTACAGCCGTCCATCCCCCCTCTCTCTCCTGCTCTCCCGGCCCCTCACTCTGCACACCCCTTCCAGTTTGCCTACCATAGCTACCTCGACACGGAACCGTCCCTGCCACCACGGCAACCCGATATTTTATACCGTGAAACCTGTCTGTCTCTCCGACCGGCCCCGCTTAATAAGCAGCTTTCAAAATAGAAATGTAATGGGTCGGTGGGGAAGGGAATGTCGGGTGATTGATTGCTCGCTCAGCGACTTACCGACTTGCCACAGCCCACGGGGTAACGAATGACAGCCACTTAAGCGCTGTTTGCCTACAGTTTTGTAAAAGCGTTTTAATTATCGCCCCAACCGCGCCTCGACTTTGTCGCATACTGACTCACCGGATACTAAACGATTCGAGCTACTGATCTCTTCTGACTTCCGTGCTAAGATAACACCGTTAAATAATGTAAAGTAATGGAATGTACACGTTTCGAGGAATTGTCATTCTACCAAAATATAACGAACAAACACAACCGCTGATATTACTTTTAAATAAACGTCATTGAAATTTTCGTTGTGAACTCCCGCTATAAATTATTTTTCAAACACAACAAGATGCGTTTTGACTTCTACTTTAGTTGGCTGACTGTCATAGTTTATCATAATATGTAATCAATAATGTATTAGTTGGAAGAAAAATACCGTTTTCACGACTCATAGAAACTGCTTTCGCAATATGATCGCAATAGTATTTATGCGAAACCTTTAAAACAAACGTGTGTTCTGTACTGTGTATTAATAAAAGCTACGCATCGTGACTGCTGCACCCGCCAAACGTGGCCATTAAAAAACTTGAATACCAGCTGCGTTGAAACTCAAACGTTCCGCGCGGTTAGGGGATTGTGGCCATTTCACGCGGTATGACTTTAAGTAAGATAAAGCGATCGGTGAAGCAGTTATGTTACAAGGTAATTACAACGAATTATGACAATATCCACACGCTGGCTACGTAGACCGCATAATCGCGGTAAGCAATAATTAGCCCGAGAAACACTTTGTGTAGGAATGTACGCGAACAATGTCTGAGAAACGTATACAGTTATGTCAGTTGCAGTTTAAATTTAAATTCATAATGTTTTCGGAGTTTCGAAATGGTATAATATACAATAAAATACAATCATTTTAAACGCAAAGTATCCTAAATAAGATTTCAATTTTAGGTCAGCTTCCAATAGAAATTGAAGAAATGAAGAATAGAAAATGGAAAAAAAAGAATAAAAATATAGAACCATATTTGCTACTGATTTAAAAATATGTAGATATCAAATAGTTTAGGCTAACAATGTAATAAATTATATTAAGGATTTTAATAACTTTCAGTACATATTTGCTGTACGTACTATATTTGTGAAGGGTGAAACGAATATAAATTATAGTATATTAATTATGTCTAATCTCACACATATTACTACAATTTGTTGTTGCGTATTAAAGATCGTAACGTAAAAAAAGATCTAAGAATAATGATAAATAATAGTGAAAGTCTACTAATAAGAATGATTGCGTCTATATGCATTGAATTTCCATTTTCAACCAAACAGTGGGAGGCAAGGTAATATTAAATCTTTCTATCGTGTAATATTTCCCAGAAGAAATAAAGGTCTTTGGGAGTTCTACTTCCATTCTATATCTTTGACTTTCTGTATCCCTCTCATTCCTTCTCTCTCCTTTCTCCTGCTCTGTTTCTCTGAAGTTATGGCGCCGTTAATACCCCAATGGCAAGTCTTTGACGTTTTGACGCTGACGGATGAGTTTACGGCTAATATAGTTCTCTTTCATCTCCGCCGCTCCTTCAGTCCACGTTTCGGAGATTTCAAAACGTCAGCTACCAGACGGATAAAGATTCAGCTTTGATGTGTTACTGACAGATGCAGTGACATAAACAATGTTTATTATGTAAAATGCAATGCTAATTGCATCTGATGTGAAATATCTATAGGAAAATGTAGGAAAATGTATACACGTATGCAAATAATAAATTTAATAAATATAGATATAAATTATACTAGTTTTATGAAAATGTTCTCCTGATGAAACAATAATGCGATTATAAAGTAAGTTAAGTAATAGTAATTTAACGTGTACACAATTCCTTTCTACTTTACAATACTTATGAAATGAGCAAGAGGAAGAGAGGTAATATATATACAGATAATGCAATAAATAAAGTACATAAATTGGTAGATAACATTTATTGTGATTAGGTTATAATTTTCCTATTACAGACTGGGATTAGGATATTGTTTAGCCACGCTTAAATGGATTTAAGAAATCGAGAAATTCTGCCCATCGTAAAAGCTTTTATGGGCTGTGTTATAAAAATGTCAAGCGAGAATGATGAATCATAAGCAATAATAATTCATAAGCAATCATATTTTACGAATTTGGAAAAATAGCATGACGTGTCAATTAATATATAAAATGCAATTATTATCATTACCATATTATTATCATCTGCAAATTCCATAACGAAGGAAGCTTCTATAAATCATTTTTTAAGAGAAATAGTTTTTATAATTATTTATACTTAAATCTATGTATATGTAAAGTATCAAATTTAGTTGTTTCAAAAATGAAATCGATTATTAAATTTAAATTTTCGTATGAAAATTGATGACTCGCTACTAGTGATCGTGTATTGACCTAGAAATAGCAGCTGTCCTCCATTTTTCCGTTTCGAAAGCCAAAGAACGCTTACGAAGTATATAATTTATAATCCATGCGTCAATTCGAATCAGACATTAGACCGCAATAGCTTTTCAAACATCACCGCTATTTTCAACGAGATTCAACAATACTTTAGTAATACTTCAGGATGATCGTTCTTCATGACGTATTGTGACCAAACGAATTCGCTTCGGGGACAATAGATACTAGAACGCTGGATAAAAGTGTAAAAATGCTGACAAGCGGATAATAAAGGAGGCAGTCAGTCACTTTGAGAGATGGCGCGGAACAAAGAGGGTGAAGGAAGAAGGAGAGGGGAAGCTGGGGAAAAGTTGCTCGGTGAGCCGTGAAAGGGAAAAAGATGGATGAACGCAAACGCAGTTGGCGTGCACAGAGGAGAAACAGAATTTGCGGCCGGTAATAAATCATAGCAGTCTTCTTTCTTCTCCCTTCGCCTCATCCCTTACTTTTTATATATCGAACTCGAAGCACGAAATGACAAGGGGGCGCTACGTGATTATGTACGTATCGTTGCTTTCCAATACAATCTATGTTGTAGCAACTTCCGCCAAAATGTGACCTGTTTGTCATACGTTTATCTTGAAATTTACGAGTTCCTATATTAGACATAACAATATATGTTTATTGAAATAATAGATAGGAAAAATAAATTTTTTTTTTAAACGAACAGTGTCATTTGAAATGTCATGATTCAATGTCAAATATTCAGTGGAATCACAATATATGTCGTACGGCTTTGGGAAAAACTGTTATTTGGTGCAATATTATACGGCGTGTGAGTGATAATAACAGTAACGAGCGCTCAAGCAACAACAACATAGCTGCGTGCGACTAGCTCGTAATTATTTCTGACATGGCGTTTCATCGGCACGGTGATCAAAAAGGTCACGTCGTCAGGCTTCCGACACTGTGACAGTCAATACATTGACCAGGAAAGAGGAAGAGAAAAAAATATGTGCGGCAATAATAATAACAGGGGTGGAGGGAGGGATGGAGACGTAGACAGAAATACGAAGCTGGTGCAGCGCAGACAACTCGGCAAGGGCCTCGTTGCCTCATGTTTAAATCAGCGATAACGAGAAGCCTCGGTGACATATGTCACTGTCGCTGTCAGCCGGCTACACAATCAATATAGTCACCCACCCGTCCGTTCGTTCGTTCGTCCGTCTGTCCGTCTGTCCGCCAGCTAGCTTGCTCTCAGCCTGCCCGCCTGCCTGCCTGCCTGCCTGCATGCCTGCTTTTCAACCTTCACATGCATAGACCGTATTCCACCCGATAATGTATTCGGTACGTGACTTCGTATTCGACAAATACAAGAGCGTCCTCGGTCCGGCGCGACGATACGGCCGCGACCCGGACCAACCACTATTGCAAACTATCTTCGCCGCTAGCCAAAAGACATTTGCTTTTATGGAAAAACGAATCGTGTAATAGGATGCTTTCCTCTTCTTGAACGACCACTTTCGTTCTTCCTTTCAATTCTATTATGCACTCTGCATTTTGCTATTCATGCTACGGGACATTTCTTCTCATTTCATCACTGCGTCCATCTCACCAATCTATTAATATTTTTCAAGATTGAATTTTGCAAATTAGTCGAACTCGGATTTTATTAGGAAATAAATTTATTTTAATTACCTAACAATGGAATGTATTAAGAAGTACAAGAAATCGTAAAATAAATTTATATAATGCTTACCGTGTTTCATACGTTATTACGTAAATGCCACGTTTTTCGTAATATTACAAACATTCTAGTGCATGATGATACATACACTATTTATTCTTTTGGTTATTTTTCGACAAGACGTTTCTTCGGGCTTTTTCAAATAGATAGATTGATAATTTAAGAATAACATTGTAGTTATTATATATCTCAATCTTAAAAAGTATAAGATATGAATACGAAATATGAAATTGTCATTAAAATTTAATGAGACGATATCGCTGTATATGATCTAGCTTCAAGTAATAAGTATGATACATAATTATTTTATCGACTTATATAACTTAATTGAGATGATAGACGAAGTGACAGTTCGTCAATCGTCTTTCTACATCGATTACCTTGTACATATATATTTTCGATCAAATAGGTTTATCAGTGTCAATCAATAATGGCGGCTTAACGATTAAATGACTTGTTGAAAGTGTACATAATGTGTTTGTACGATGAAAAGTCGTCGTGAATGTCAATGTGTTAAGAATCATTTATTCATTATAAAATTACAATTGTATATAGACAATGTAAAAAGCGGAATATCCAATTTGCTATAAAAAAAAAAATTATTAATCTTCCGGTTACCGTTCAGAATTAATGTGATAATTTGAATCTATTCCACGGAAAATCATAGTTCTTTGTTGATTATCCAAACATTTGACATAGTTACATAGGTAATTATCGAAGCGTTTAATGCTAATTCGATCTACTATAAATCTCTTAATTACTTGAAGCACAAATGTCTGTTTATACGCTTATAAATATGAATGAAGCAAGACGAAACGCGAAGTGTGGAGACATAAATCATATTCAGCATACTGAAAAGCCGGGACGCTTATATAAATCACGTTAAATTTGTATAATAATGGCTAAATCAGTATATACATAATTGTAGTAAGTTAGTAAGTAAATTGCACATAGTACGTGATTTTATGATGCATCTCACTCCTGCGTACAATGATATATTTTATTCGTGACACGTTTATTTTTGTATGAATTTTTATTGTTGCAAACACGGTATCAACATGTAATGTATCCATATATTATATATTTATCATATGGATACAGACGAAAATGAACTATGTTCTTATTTGTATCGTTTCTTTTGTGATTTCTTATAAAGGAGCGCATTCAATTTATTGATCCAGTCATAGAGCGATGAGATCGCAATAACGAAAAATTAAGAAAAGTCTCTGCAAGAATTATTTTTGTTGCACTTGCGTTTGTAACGATCTCCGTGTAATATTTTGAAAAACACAGTTGTTGAATACAGATTGATTTCTGAGACTGTGGAGTGAATTAACTCGAGGTGCCACTGTATCGCACCTGACGAAAAAAAGGTCATTCGAAAGGCAGCTTCAGGTATATCGAATTTATTATAGGCGCTATGCGCCGCCATCCTCCGATCTCCACTCCGAACTATACCCTGGGGATCATATTTTATGTTTTAATCTCTCCATTGTTCCAGGTATAACGGAGTTTAGAAAGAAAAATAATGCCTACTCGGAACACACAAAACTGTCGGCCATAAAACACTCGTGTCGGGTCACCCAGCCAATGCGCAATTGCGCAGGCGTGCACGACCTGCATTTTTATGTTGGCGGTAAGGTCCGCGTACAGATTTTCTCCAAAACGTCGGATAAAAACGTGGACAGAGAAAAAATACGTTAAACGTAATACTATTACAATAGTGTCCGGCAACATGCAAATCTATTGCGGCGTGTCGACATATGTATCTGGATTCTCTGGGCGACTTTTTCTATCTTTCTACGATGTTTCTATAATTATTCTGTCATATCCGCGTAGAATTTTTAATTTATTATATGTTTATTCTAACGATGCACGCTTAAAGTAAATTTCGAATAAAAATTATTATACATATGTATAGACGTATTATGTATATACGTGTGTCGTATTCATGAAATTAACGTTCTTGAATCATCGAAGTAAAAGTTTGTCTTTTCCAAATGGCTATAAATATTTCAAGACTACTTTATTGCAGAATTGTAAAATCATCATTACACACATAACAGAAATATGAAGAAGGTAAATACTTGTCCTTTGCAAATAGCTATAAACATTTCAAAACTACTTAATTGCAGAATTGTAAAATCATCATTACACACATAATAGAAATATGAGCAAGGTAAATACTTACGTACATATATATAACAAATATACCAGGCAAGAACATAAAGTGACAATCAGGGCCGTACACAGAAATTTGTAATATAGGATTTCAATGCGTTTTAATAATAATAATACACATACTTCTATATATACACCTACATACCCTTTCAAATAAAAATTTATATTTATACTACAATTTCTCTTCTTCATTGTCCAATTTGTTGAAATATTAATTAATATTTATAGCCTTCTTATTTGTAAGTGAAATTTCACTAATCATAAATCATAATTCTTCTTTATTATACGATACCCTAGAGTAGAATGCAGTGTACTTATCCTAAATAAGTCTATTACCCTAACAATAAGACATCAGTCTGTACCGGTATTCAATTACACCTTGGTTGTACCCTCGCCATTATTCATACCATACAGTCTGAAACCATATATAATGGGATAAGAAAGAAAGGACAAAAGATTCCAAGATTTTATGCATATGTGTTTAAATGGATTTTAAGAACGGAGAACATAATAATAATCTTCAAGTACTTATACCTTTGTTGTATCTTTTATCCATAATATGATTATTTTCTATAATCATAAATCAACAACTATCGTTACTCTATACTAAAGGCTGTAAATTATTCCACAAGAAAGAATCTATATAAATTAATTTCTCTATTTACATACAATCGATTATGAAAAAGTTTATTTACGATTTCGAAGGCTCGTAATGCAAAAGTTTTTATCGAAAGGATTGATTCTAGGATCTATATTGATTAAAATCTTATTGTGTAGATCTTTCAATTTATTGTCCTGTATACAAAGGTAATCTAGTCATGTCTATCAAGCTACAAGTGGGAAAATAGTTCCCTATTTAACCAGTCGTACAGTAAAAATTCGCAGATAATGGCATTGCTTTCGATAAACAAGTCTACGTTAAATCATATCAAGAGACAAAACGAGGAGGGAAAGGATAAGAATGATTATGGGTATAGAGTATACGCGATTTATTTTATTTCCGAAAAGGCGGCATTCAGTGCCTTCTATTTATGTGATGCGGTGCCTGGTAACGTTGCGGTTGTTAATATGTCGAATAGTTTTAGATTCTCTTAGATGAGGTTACGTCATGTGACTAATTCCCTCGTCTTCGGGTTGAATTCGTTCTCGCTGGTATTATCGAAGAAGGCACCCTGCCATTATCGTTACATCCCAACCCTCTCTTCTGGGACAAGACCTGGGACCGCTAATTATTTCGGACGAAATGACCCAACGGCCACCATGTAATGACAATGCTGAGGGAACGGACGTCCTGCCCAAATCGTGTTATTAAAATAGGAGTCCTGATTCCTGATGATACGTTTACTCGACGGTATAATATCCCAAGCTATCGGTTTCGATGCGAACGTGACTGCTAAATTGTTTGGCGCATGGATGATGAATCGTTGTTCCGAGTGAACCGAGTATCGTTACTATTAGTACGCATGAAAATCATCACAGATCTAACAACGTATCGTAACCACGCAACTGTTATCTTCTCTGTTGTCTTCTCAATAATCCTAATGCCTTTCAAATCATGCGACTGTAAATTTGCAGATATCTATCATTGTGTGTACATTCATTTATTTATTTACTTAGAATCTTTTTTATTTTCGTTTACCATTTTTTAAATTTTACTATTCTGCAATTCCTTATTACATTTTTGTTACATTTCTATTATTCTAAAAATCACACAGAAGAGAACATATCTTTATACATATTTGTTTGTGTCGATCGTGAATTATTGAGAAATGCAAAAGGTTTTAACCTGCATCGCTTAGATATACACGTTCAGAAATATAGCGATACGATCAACGAATTTGACTTCGACTTCGGTAAGTAATTGTTTCATATTGACGAACACTTACTAATTAATGATATATCTTTATATTTTCTTATTTCTATTAGCATCGTTTCGTAAGTTTTTATTTACTTCCTAGCTTTTTCTTGATTTAAGTAGATACTAAGGTATGTACACTTATACGTATATCTATGACATGGTAATAAATTATTTAAACCGTAAAGGGCAAGAAAATCAGAAACGAAGAAAAAATTTTTTGATTTTAAGATTTGAAACACATACGACTAGACGTTCCAAAGTAGTAAATAATAACGTAAAATACAGAAAATCTTGTCAATAGGGCAGTAATATCGTTTCGTTTCGGAGTGAACACGAGGGTAATACGTTTTTCTCGACTTCGCTCGGAATTTTGGAAGAGCTGTGTGTAATCAGAGACGACATCTTGTCTTCTACGGTAGGAGAAGTCCTGGCATCTCGTCACTCGGCCGTCTGCTTTCAACACGACACCCGTCTCTCATTCGATGCTAGACGTCGCCTCCCGCACTCTCGACCAATATGTCGTCTCCCTGCACCAGGGAAACCATTGGAACATGAAAACCTATCGTGACAGCCGATCCTAACTGTTTCACGCTACTCACTGACAGGAAACGCGACGTGCTTATTATACGGATTAATTGACCAAAATGTGATTTTGTTTCTCCTTCACGTTTCCGCGGATACGTGAAATCAAAGAACCAAATACGCACATACATACATATGTACATAATTAAAGTTTCGCTCTACGATTTAAAAAAATACTTAAAATGTCGATTTCTTTTTTCCAATAAATATCTATTTACTTTCTGCCTGATCGTGACATATGAACGTGTTGCAAATGAAGTCAGTTTAAGAGGTATTGAAAGTTTAACATTTTTTTTCAAGAAAGTAATTTGGTTACGACACACGGTTCTTCTGACGAGTTTAGTCGTCATGGTAATAACAAATAACTGACAAGATAAATGATTCTATTCAAGTTTGAGAGAAAGATAGATGTCATTACCATTTTTAAGTCCCGTTTCCACTGAGGCGATGTTGAGCAAATGTTTGTCGCTATTTCATGTTTCTTGAAAAAGTCGACGCATGTTACTTCGGTATGAGCGAAGTGTTTCCATAAGGTGTTGTTTGTTGGAAATATTTTGGAACATGCAACGAGAGGCGACAGATAACAGAAAGTCGTTCATTGTTGCTTCAGTGGAGATGGTTCCTTAGAAAAAGTGAATTCTCAATGGAAATTTCGCGATAGTTAATTATTGAAAGATGGTGAGACGATATTATTTCATTTGCCCATTGTTTTCTGGTTAAAAATAGAGATATGTTTGCAGTCCGGTTAATTTTTTATCAAACCATGTAGTATCTGATTGAATTTAACTGAAAACTTTATCGTACTACGCATACATAAAAACGTGACGAGAATTTGTTTTATTCCTATAAGGTCGAATGGGCAAAATTCGTAGAGTTCCTTCATTTTCAAGTTGAAATTTCAAATGGAGTGACGCGTGTTAACGAAATATCCTGGCAGAGACAAACACGACGTACAGGCATTAACAGTTTTTTACGCGCGTTTTTACACAAGCCGCCTTCAAAGTCGGCACGGTACAACGCTGAAATTACTGGCGACGCGAACATAGAGAAGGGGAATACGTCGGGTTTTGAAATATGACAAACGCACGTGTGTTGTCCATGGGTAAATTTTGTTTATATTCCGAGTTGTACGAGTGTTGCTTGCTGTGTCTGTACAACGCGCTTCTTTGATGAGGAGAGACGAGCCGTACAAGAGCCGTGGTCGTGAACTTCACACGAAAGCACAACCGCGGCCAGACCGAGGGAAGCGGACTGAGAGATCGGCGCATAAACCGTACTGCCAACGTATTCAAGAACATGCCGTCTGATACGTATACTAAGCAAACTAGCCCCATGCACGTTGCTCGTAAAAAGACGCATACACGGTGACACGTTTAAATCGAATCTCCGTCAAACAACCCATAAGCATGTATACATACACAGATCGAAGGAAACTGGTGATAGGTAGCATGTAATACCACTGACACGTACTTAGGTATGTACCTATGTATGTCTGCACGAGTCTCATGCGCGCATATCAGATGCGTTTGAAGGTATGGCAACGAAAAGGAAGAAGGGGGTGAATTTTACCCCATTGCGAATCCAGAGAATTGCGCCTGCCAAGGCGTAAAACACGAGTGCCTCGTGAGATCCCGTGTAATTTGTATTTGTCGTTGGGATGTGCGTAAAATCGGATTCGTGTAGCAGACATAACGTTGCCGGCGACGTAGAACGCGTTTTCATCCTGATGTACGACACCTGGCGTATGACAGCCGTGATTTATCAGCTACCGAACAGTTCGCCGAAGCCACGGAAAATGGAGATGAGTTCTGTGTGATATGTTTTTCTACAAAACAGTGAACATACTTTCCTGTTTTTTCGCGCTCTTTCTTGAAAGGCGAAGTATTTTTACTGTCGTGTCGTGCAGAATGTAACGCGATTACACGAATAAGAAGAATTGATCGAATCACTCGTACGTGTTTATGACTCGTGTGTTATAACTTAAATATAAATTACGTAACATAGAGAAGAGGGGAAAGTCATTTATCGGTATTTTGAAGTATCGCGAAGTTGAAAGCTTCGTAATCAGGGGATATGTACAGTGTATAGCTTTCGAAAATCACAACAACGTCAGATTTACAGATAAAGAATTTCGTTTAATTATTATCGAGTTATGTAAAACTTAAGCGTAGTCAAAAGATAAGTTTGTTTCCTCTCATTGCTTTAGTCTTTAGATACCCAGTAACGATTAGAAGAGTTTGGAAAATGGTTTATTTTCTCTGTTTTAATATGGCTTATGGTACCTTTCGTAACATACGATACGATAATAGAAGTTATTTTAATTTAAATACATACGATATTCTTATAGATTCGAAAAAATGCCATTGATGAAAGTTCTGTAAAGGAATTCATAATATAAAGAATAGTAGGCAGTCTTTTAGTGAATACAGCTGTATTAAAGATTTGGAGATTACGTCATGTCCTTAAATTGTAAGCTTATTTTTGTATTTTTATCTGATACGATTGACTCTTTATCAACTTCAGAATATTTAACGACTTAAGGATTATTATTTTATCTTTTTTTTATGCGAAGTGACTTTGATTTATAGTGTAGTCAAAGACCCTGACTATAAGTATATTATCAGTCGCTGAAATATTTGAATATAAGTGATTGATTTGTGAATAAAGCATAGGACATGTGATTTAATACTTCTTCGAATTATAGGAATCATTCTGGCCGCACATATATACCTATCTTTAAATCAATCATGCTTTGATGTACGTGTAGATGTAATTATTTGAAGATTTATTATAAGTCGCATATCGCAAATTAACTTACACTTATTAATTTGGAATAATTCTCTCAAAGTAGACGCAAAATTCCACTCGCTCCGACCAAAACAACGAATTGTTTACGACTTTGAAACTATTAATTTTCGACCCATGTTTATTAGAACTGTTATTAATCATTTTGCAAAAATTGTATTATTTACCCTAGAATTTTCGAGTAATATGAAGGTTAATAAAGAGTTAGATTAGTAATCTGAACTTGATGATATTTTATAATCTACTGGACGTACTCTATGTAGATTATTTCCTTTTTTAATATTCTGATTGTTTCAATTTTGGTTTTAAACATTCTTTATTCGAAACTTTATACTTTCACGAATACTTTTCTATTTTTGATCACAGATGTTCAGTAAAATTTATCAGTCAGCATTCTGTGAAGATGTTAAAACATATAAAATATTACACAGTATTTTTAATTGTGATTTAATAGCATATAAGTGCCGGATAAGTTTCATATAACACAATAGGATATATGTACTTATTACTCACCTTATATATTGGATATGTTGTTCTAAGTATCCATATAGAATTGCAAGTTTATATCTTGTACACGATAGAAGTTAGAAGAAAAAGTGTAAACATGAGCTGATTTTACTCGGTAAAAATGATAGGACGCATATAATATTTTCCGTTATTATGTTCTCTGGCAGTAATCTATTAGCAGTGACTAGAAGCAGACAAGTATATCTCTTATTTATCTATAAAATTTGTGGCATTAAATTTAAAATGGGTCGAGGAAAACAATTAAACAAAAGTGAAATCGACCGAATTATGTTATTGCGGTCACAAAATGAAACTATTACGAAAACTGCGAAGTTATTAAATAGAAGCCGTCACGTTGTGTATAACTTCTTAAAAAATCTGAAAATCTACGGGAAAAGGAAAAGTACTGGCAGACCTCGTGCTACAACAGAACGCGACGGACGGGCCATATTACGCGTAGCTTCCAATTGTAAGGGAACTGCAAGAAAAATCGCTGAAGAAGCAGGTGTTTCAGCTAACGTAAGAACTGTGCGACGTATTCTCCAAAGCAGTAAACATATTCAACGAAAAAAACTAAAAGCAAAACCTCCTCTAAGTGAGCAACATAAGGAAGCTCGTTTAAAGTTTGCTCGCAATCATGTTTGGTGGAGAAAGAAGTGGAGAAATGTAATATTTAGTGACGAAAAGAAATTTAATTTGGACGGTCCTGATGTCTGGAATTACTATTTCCACGATCTAAAGAAAGAAGAACAATATTTAAGCCGTCGACAAATGGGTGGCGGTAGTGTCATGGTGTGGGCCGGTATTGGATATCACGGAAAAACTGACATAAATTTTTTATCAGGCCGTGTAAACAGCGAAAAGTATACTAAATTAATAGACGATCAGTTAAATAAGCACGCGACTCGTATTGCAGGCTGTACATTTATTTTTCAACAAGATAATGCTGCAATACATACCGCAAGATATGTTAAAGCTTATTTTAATTCTAAAAATGTGACCTGCCTCGAGTGGCCGGCCCGTTCACCTAACCTTAATATTGTTAAAAACATACGGGCAGAGCTTTCAAGAAAGGTTTATGAGGATGGAAAACAATACAAAAATGTAATGGAATTAAAACAAAGTATTGTTACAAATTGGAGTTTTTTAAGACAAAAACATATTAAAAAATTGTTTAAATCAATTCCTAATCGCTTAGTAGATGTTAAACAACGAAAAGGTGGTTTCACTAAATATTAATTTTGAATTAAAAAAATATATTTCTGTTCAAACAATTGTATTTATTAATAATGTTCGATCATTTTGTCCGACTAAAATCAATACATGTCCATATTATTATCTCTAATTTCTTTCGTGTACAATATACAAACTTGCAATTCTATATGGATACTTAGAAGAACATATCCAATATATACAGTGACCGGCATAATAAAGTGACCATCTTATATCATATACAGCATATCTCAAAACTAATGTTTTTAATGACAAAAGATCCTATTATTGCGCTTTTTTGAAAGGTTTACTGTCACACCAAGGTTTCGTTACAAAAATTAAGAGAGTATTTGCAATAACAAGAACCTATAACATTATTTCAACAAAACAAGCATTTTCATATATGACAAAAAAAGTGACCACTTTGTAGATCTTAATTTATACTCGAAAGAAAATTAAATTTAATATTTAGTATGGCCTCCTTTGGCCTTAATGACTGCTGACAACCGTCTGGGCATACTTTCGACCAGATTATGTAGATGATTAGGATCGAGACTTTCCCAAGATCTCTGTAGTGCATGGAAGTAATTATTTTTGTTGGTGACCCCAGTTTTGTTCACATTTCTGTCCAAAATCGACCATAAATTTTCGATCGGGTTCAAGTCTGGGGACTGCGGAGGCCAATCAAGCAATTTTATGTGATTATAAGAAATTTTTGATCACTGGAACAGTAGCTGATCGGTCTGGAAGAGGTAGAGCGCGAAGCACAAATTGGCGTGATGATGCAATGATGATACGAATGGTGAAGAAAGATCCGAGGACAACTGTCAGGAATCTTCGTGACTCACTCAATCTGTCCATTTCTGACCGCACAGTGCGTAAGAGACTGCGAGAAGCAGATTTACAGAGTCGCTTCGCACGTAAACGCCCCTTAATTAATAACAGAAATAAGAAAAAGCGACTCGAATTTGCAAAAAAGTATGCAAACCAACCCGTGGAGTTCTGGAAACGAGTTCTATGGACGGACGAGAGTAAGTTCGAGCTTCTTGGACTTAAACAACGACTTCGTGTGTGGCGGAAAACTGGCGAAGAGCTTGTAGATCGTCACCTTCGGAAAACCGTAAAACACGGCGGAGGTAATATCATGGTCTGGGGCTGTTTTTCTTGGGAAGGCGTGGGTCAATTAATAAAAATTGATGGAATCATGACTGCTGACACTTATATCGATATTTTATGTGAGAATTTAGAAGTTTCGTTGATCCAATTAGGCTTGGAGAGTAGCTTTATTTTACAACAAGATAACAATCCCAAGCATACCGCCAAAAAAACAAAGAAATTTTTTAGTTTCAATCACATAAAATTGCTTGATTGGCCTCCGCAGTCCCCAGACTTGAACCCGATCGAAAATTTATGGTCGATTTTGGACAGAAATGTGAACAAAACTGGGGTCACCAACAAAAATAATTACTTCCATGCACTACAGAGATCTTGGGAAAGTCTCGATCCTAATCATCTACATAATCTGGTCGAAAGTATGCCCAGACGGTTGTCAGCAGTCATTAAGGCCAAAGGAGGCCATACTAAATATTAAATTTAATTTTCTTTCGAGTATAAATTAAGATCTACAAAGTGGTCACTTTTTTTGTCATATATGAAAATGCTTGTTTTGTTGAAATAATGTTATAGGTTCTTGTTATTGCAAATACTCTCTTAATTTTTGTAACGAAACCTTGGTGTGACAGTAAACCTTTCAAAAAAGCGCAATAATAGGATCTTTTGTCATTAAAAACATTAGTTTTGAGATATGCTGTATATGATATAAGATGGTCACTTTATTATGCCGGTCACTGTATATATTGGATATGTTCTTCTAAGTATCCATATAGAATTGCAAGTTTGTATATTGTACACGAAAGAAATTAGAGATAATAATATGGACATGTATTGATTTTAGTCGGACAAAATGATCGAACATTATTAATAAATACAATTGTTTGAACAGAAATATATTTTTTTAATTCAAAATTAATATTTAGTGAAACCACCTTTTCGTTGTTTAACATCTACTAAGCGATTAGGAATTGATTTAAACAATTTTTTAATATGTTTTTGTCTTAAAAAACTCCAATTTGTAACAATACTTTGTTTTAATTCCATTACATTTTTGTATTGTTTTCCATCCTCATAAACCTTTCTTGAAAGCTCTGCCCGTATGTTTTTAACAATATTAAGGTTAGGTGAACGGGCCGGCCACTCGAGGCAGGTCACATTTTTAGAATTAAAATAAGCTTTAACATATCTTGCGGTATGTATTGCAGCATTATCTTGTTGAAAAATAAATGTACAGCCTGCAATACGAGTCGCGTGCTTATTTAACTGATCGTCTATTAATTTAGTATACTTTTCGCTGTTTACACGGCCTGATAAAAAATTTATGTCAGTTTTTCCGTGATATCCAATACCGGCCCACACCATGACACTACCGCCACCCATTTGTCGACGGCTTAAATATTGTTCTTCTTTCTTTAGATCGTGGAAATAGTAATTCCAGACATCAGGACCGTCCAAATTAAATTTCTTTTCGTCACTAAATATTACATTTCTCCACTTCTTTCTCCACCAAACATGATTGCGAGCAAACTTTAAACGAGCTTCCTTATGTTGCTCACTTAGAGGAGGTTTTGCTTTTAGTTTTTTTCGTTGAATATGTTTACTGCTTTGGAGAATACGTCGCACAGTTCTTACGTTAGCTGAAACACCTGCTTCTTCAGCGATTTTTCTTGCAGTTCCCTTACAATTGGAAGCTACGCGTAATATGGCCCGTCCGTCGCGTTCTGTTGTAGCACGAGGTCTGCCAGTACTTTTCCTTTTCCCGTAGATTTTCAGATTTTTTAAGAAGTTATACACAACGTGACGGCTTCTATTTAATAACTTCGCAGTTTTCGTAATAGTTTCATTTTGTGACCGCAATAACATAATTCGGTCGATTTCACTTTTGTTTAATTGTTTTCCTCGACCCATTTTAAATTTAATGCCACAAATTTTATAGATAAATAAGAGATATACTTGTCTGCTTCTAGTCACTGCTAATAGATTACTGCCAGAGAACATAATAACGGAAAATATTATATGCGTCCTATCATTTTTACCGAGTAAAATCAGCTCATGTTTACACTTTTTCTTCTAACTTCTATCGTGTACAAGATATAAACTTGCAATTCTATATGGATACTTAGAACAACATATCCAATATATAAGGTGAGTAATAAGTACATATATCCTATTGTGTTATATGAAACTTATCCGGCACTTATATGCTATTAAATCACAATTAAAAATACTGTGTAATATTTTATATGTTTTAACATCTTCACAGAATGCTGACTGATAAATTTTACTGAACATCTGTGATCAAAAATAGAAAAGTATTCGTGAAAGTATAAAGTTTCGAATAAAGAATGTTTAAAACCAAAATTGAAACAATCAGAATATTAAAAAAGGAAATAATCTACATAGAGTACGTCCAGTAGATTATAAAATATCATCAAGTTCAGATTACTAATCTAACTCTTTATTAACCTTCATATTACTCGAAAATTCTAGGGTAAATAATACAATTTTTGCAAAATGATTAATAACAGTTCTAATAAACATGGGTCGAAAATTAATAGTTTCAAAGTCGTAAACAATTCGTTGTTTTGGTCGGAGCGAGTGGAATTTTGCGTCTACTTTGAGAGAATTATTCCAAATTAATAAGTGTAAGTTAATTTGCGATATGCGACTTATAATAAATCTTCAAATAATTACATCTACACGTACATCAAAGCATGATTGATTTAAAGATAGGTATATATGTGCGGCCAGAATGATTCCTATAATTCGAAGAAGTATTAAATCACATGTCCTATGCTTTATTCACAAATCAATCACTTATATTCAAATATTTCAGCGACTGATAATATACTTATAGTCAGGGTCTTTGACTACACTATAAATCAAAGTCACTTCGCATAAAAAAAAGATAAAATAATAATCCTTAAGTCGTTAAATATTCTGAAGTTGATAAAGAGTCAATCGTATCAGATAAAAATACAAAAATAAGCTTACAATTTAAGGACATGACGTAATCTCCAAATCTTTAATACAGCTGTATTCACTAAAAGACTGCCTACTATTCTTTATATTATGAATTCCTTTACAGAACTTTCATCAATGGCATTTTTTCGAATCTATAAGAATATCGTATGTATTTAAATTAAAATAACTTCTATTATCGTATCGTATGTTACGAAAGGTACCATAAGCCATATTAAAACAGAGAAAATAAACCATTTTCCAAACTCTTCTAATCGTTACTGGGTATCTAAAGACTAAAGCAATGAGAGGAAACAAACTTATCTTTTGACTACGCTTAAGTTTTACATAACTCGATAATAATTAAACGAAATTCTTTATCTGTAAATCTGACGTTGTTGTGATTTTCGAAAGCTATACACTGTACATATCCCCTGATTACGAAGCTTTCAACTTCGCGATACTTCAAAATACCGATAAATGACTTTCCCCTCTTCTCTATGTTACGTAATTTATATTTAAGTTATAACACACGAGTCATAAACACGTACGAGTGATTCGATCAATTCTTCTTATTCGTGTAATCGCGTTACATTCTGCACGACACGACAGTAAAAATACTTCGCCTTTCAAGAAAGAGCGCGAAAAAACAGGAAAGTATGTTCACTGTTTTGTAGAAAAACATATCACACAGAACTCATCTCCATTTTCCGTGGCTTCGGCGAACTGTTCGGTAGCTGATAAATCACGGCTGTCATACGCCAGGTGTCGTACATCAGGATGAAAACGCGTTCTACGTCGCCGGCAACGTTATGTCTGCTACACGAATCCGATTTTACGCACATCCCAACGACAAATACAAATTACACGGGATCTCACGAGGCACTCGTGTTTTACGCCTTGGCAGGCGCAATTCTCTGGATTCGCAATGGGGTAAAATTCACCCCCTTCTTCCTTTTCGTTGCCATACCTTCAAACGCATCTGATATGCGCGCATGAGACTCGTGCAGACATACATAGGTACATACCTAAGTACGTGTCAGTGGTATTACATGCTACCTATCACCAGTTTCCTTCGATCTGTGTATGTATACATGCTTATGGGTTGTTTGACGGAGATTCGATTTAAACGTGTCACCGTGTATGCGTCTTTTTACGAGCAACGTGCATGGGGCTAGTTTGCTTAGTATACGTATCAGACGGCATGTTCTTGAATACGTTGGCAGTACGGTTTATGCGCCGATCTCTCAGTCCGCTTCCCTCGGTCTGGCCGCGGTTGTGCTTTCGTGTGAAGTTCACGACCACGGCTCTTGTACGGCTCGTCTCTCCTCATCAAAGAAGCGCGTTGTACAGACACAGCAAGCAACACTCGTACAACTCGGAATATAAACAAAATTTACCCATGGACAACACACGTGCGTTTGTCATATTTCAAAACCCGACGTATTCCCCTTCTCTATGTTCGCGTCGCCAGTAATTTCAGCGTTGTACCGTGCCGACTTTGAAGGCGGCTTGTGTAAAAACGCGCGTAAAAAACTGTTAATGCCTGTACGTCGTGTTTGTCTCTGCCAGGATATTTCGTTAACACGCGTCACTCCATTTGAAATTTCAACTTGAAAATGAAGGAACTCTACGAATTTTGCCCATTCGACCTTATAGGAATAAAACAAATTCTCGTCACGTTTTTATGTATGCGTAGTACGATAAAGTTTTCAGTTAAATTCAATCAGATACTACATGGTTTGATAAAAAATTAACCGGACTGCAAACATATCTCTATTTTTAACCAGAAAACAATGGGCAAATGAAATAATATCGTCTCACCATCTTTCAATAATTAACTATCGCGAAATTTCCATTGAGAATTCACTTTTTCTAAGGAACCATCTCCACTGAAGCAACAATGAACGACTTTCTGTTATCTGTCGCCTCTCGTTGCATGTTCCAAAATATTTCCAACAAACAACACCTTATGGAAACACTTCGCTCATACCGAAGTAACATGCGTCGACTTTTTCAAGAAACATGAAATAGCGACAAACATTTGCTCAACATCGCCTCAGTGGAAACGGGACTTAAAAATGGTAATGACATCTATCTTTCTCTCAAACTTGAATAGAATCATTTATCTTGTCAGTTATTTGTTATTACCATGACGACTAAACTCGTCAGAAGAACCGTGTGTCGTAACCAAATTACTTTCTTGAAAAAAAATGTTAAACTTTCAATACCTCTTAAACTGACTTCATTTGCAACACGTTCATATGTCACGATCAGGCAGAAAGTAAATAGATATTTATTGGAAAAAAGAAATCGACATTTTAAGTATTTTTTTAAATCGTAGAGCGAAACTTTAATTATGTACATATGTATGTATGTGCGTATTTGGTTCTTTGATTTCACGTATCCGCGGAAACGTGAAGGAGAAACAAAATCACATTTTGGTCAATTAATCCGTATAATAAGCACGTCGCGTTTCCTGTCAGTGAGTAGCGTGAAACAGTTAGGATCGGCTGTCACGATAGGTTTTCATGTTCCAATGGTTTCCCTGGTGCAGGGAGACGACATATTGGTCGAGAGTGCGGGAGGCGACGTCTAGCATCGAATGAGAGACGGGTGTCGTGTTGAAAGCAGACGGCCGAGTGACGAGATGCCAGGACTTCTCCTACCGTAGAAGACAAGATGTCGTCTCTGATTACACACAGCTCTTCCAAAATTCCGAGCGAAGTCGAGAAAAACGTATTACCCTCGTGTTCACTCCGAAACGAAACGATATTACTGCCCTATTGACAAGATTTTCTGTATTTTACGTTATTATTTACTACTTTGGAACGTCTAGTCGTATGTGTTTCAAATCTTAAAATCAAAAAATTTTTTCTTCGTTTCTGATTTTCTTGCCCTTTACGGTTTAAATAATTTATTACCATGTCATAGATATACGTATAAGTGTACATACCTTAGTATCTACTTAAATCAAGAAAAAGCTAGGAAGTAAATAAAAACTTACGAAACGATGCTAATAGAAATAAGAAAATATAAAGATATATCATTAATTAGTAAGTGTTCGTCAATATGAAACAATTACTTACCGAAGTCGAAGTCAAATTCGTTGATCGTATCGCTATATTTCTGAACGTGTATATCTAAGCGATGCAGGTTAAAACCTTTTGCATTTCTCAATAATTCACGATCGACACAAACAAATATGTATAAAGATATGTTCTCTTCTGTGTGATTTTTAGAATAATAGAAATGTAACAAAAATGTAATAAGGAATTGCAGAATAGTAAAATTTAAAAAATGGTAAACGAAAATAAAAAAGATTCTAAGTAAATAAATAAATGAATGTACACACAATGATAGATATCTGCAAATTTACAGTCGCATGATTTGAAAGGCATTAGGATTATTGAGAAGACAACAGAGAAGATAACAGTTGCGTGGTTACGATACGTTGTTAGATCTGTGATGATTTTCATGCGTACTAATAGTAACGATACTCGGTTCACTCGGAACAACGATTCATCATCCATGCGCCAAACAATTTAGCAGTCACGTTCGCATCGAAACCGATAGCTTGGGATATTATACCGTCGAGTAAACGTATCATCAGGAATCAGGACTCCTATTTTAATAACACGATTTGGGCAGGACGTCCGTTCCCTCAGCATTGTCATTACATGGTGGCCGTTGGGTCATTTCGTCCGAAATAATTAGCGGTCCCAGGTCTTGTCCCAGAAGAGAGGGTTGGGATGTAACGATAATGGCAGGGTGCCTTCTTCGATAATACCAGCGAGAACGAATTCAACCCGAAGACGAGGGAATTAGTCACATGACGTAACCTCATCTAAGAGAATCTAAAACTATTCGACATATTAACAACCGCAACGTTACCAGGCACCGCATCACATAAATAGAAGGCACTGAATGCCGCCTTTTCGGAAATAAAATAAATCGCGTATACTCTATACCCATAATCATTCTTATCCTTTCCCTCCTCGTTTTGTCTCTTGATATGATTTAACGTAGACTTGTTTATCGAAAGCAATGCCATTATCTGCGAATTTTTACTGTACGACTGGTTAAATAGGGAACTATTTTCCCACTTGTAGCTTGATAGACATGACTAGATTACCTTTGTATACAGGACAATAAATTGAAAGATCTACACAATAAGATTTTAATCAATATAGATCCTAGAATCAATCCTTTCGATAAAAACTTTTGCATTACGAGCCTTCGAAATCGTAAATAAACTTTTTCATAATCGATTGTATGTAAATAGAGAAATTAATTTATATAGATTCTTTCTTGTGGAATAATTTACAGCCTTTAGTATAGAGTAACGATAGTTGTTGATTTATGATTATAGAAAATAATCATATTATGGATAAAAGATACAACAAAGGTATAAGTACTTGAAGATTATTATTATGTTCTCCGTTCTTAAAATCCATTTAAACACATATGCATAAAATCTTGGAATCTTTTGTCCTTTCTTTCTTATCCCATTATATATGGTTTCAGACTGTATGGTATGAATAATGGCGAGGGTACAACCAAGGTGTAATTGAATACCGGTACAGACTGATGTCTTATTGTTAGGGTAATAGACTTATTTAGGATAAGTACACTGCATTCTACTCTAGGGTATCGTATAATAAAGAAGAATTATGATTTATGATTAGTGAAATTTCACTTACAAATAAGAAGGCTATAAATATTAATTAATATTTCAACAAATTGGACAATGAAGAAGAGAAATTGTAGTATAAATATAAATTTTTATTTGAAAGGGTATGTAGGTGTATATATAGAAGTATGTGTATTATTATTATTAAAACGCATTGAAATCCTATATTACAAATTTCTGTGTACGGCCCTGATTGTCACTTTATGTTCTTGCCTGGTATATTTGTTATATATATGTACGTAAGTATTTACCTTGCTCATATTTCTATTATGTGTGTAATGATGATTTTACAATTCTGCAATTAAGTAGTTTTGAAATGTTTATAGCTATTTGCAAAGGACAAGTATTTACCTTCTTCATATTTCTGTTATGTGTGTAATGATGATTTTACAATTCTGCAATAAAGTAGTCTTGAAATATTTATAGCCATTTGGAAAAGACAAACTTTTACTTCGATGATTCAAGAACGTTAATTTCATGAATACGACACACGTATATACATAATACGTCTATACATATGTATAATAATTTTTATTCGAAATTTACTTTAAGCGTGCATCGTTAGAATAAACATATAATAAATTAAAAATTCTACGCGGATATGACAGAATAATTATAGAAACATCGTAGAAAGATAGAAAAAGTCGCCCAGAGAATCCAGATACATATGTCGACACGCCGCAATAGATTTGCATGTTGCCGGACACTATTGTAATAGTATTACGTTTAACGTATTTTTTCTCTGTCCACGTTTTTATCCGACGTTTTGGAGAAAATCTGTACGCGGACCTTACCGCCAACATAAAAATGCAGGTCGTGCACGCCTGCGCAATTGCGCATTGGCTGGGTGACCCGACACGAGTGTTTTATGGCCGACAGTTTTGTGTGTTCCGAGTAGGCATTATTTTTCTTTCTAAACTCCGTTATACCTGGAACAATGGAGAGATTAAAACATAAAATATGATCCCCAGGGTATAGTTCGGAGTGGAGATCGGAGGATGGCGGCGCATAGCGCCTATAATAAATTCGATATACCTGAAGCTGCCTTTCGAATGACCTTTTTTTCGTCAGGTGCGATACAGTGGCACCTCGAGTTAATTCACTCCACAGTCTCAGAAATCAATCTGTATTCAACAACTGTGTTTTTCAAAATATTACACGGAGATCGTTACAAACGCAAGTGCAACAAAAATAATTCTTGCAGAGACTTTTCTTAATTTTTCGTTATTGCGATCTCATCGCTCTATGACTGGATCAATAAATTGAATGCGCTCCTTTATAAGAAATCACAAAAGAAACGATACAAATAAGAACATAGTTCATTTTCGTCTGTATCCATATGATAAATATATAATATATGGATACATTACATGTTGATACCGTGTTTGCAACAATAAAAATTCATACAAAAATAAACGTGTCACGAATAAAATATATCATTGTACGCAGGAGTGAGATGCATCATAAAATCACGTACTATGTGCAATTTACTTACTAACTTACTACAATTATGTATATACTGATTTAGCCATTATTATACAAATTTAACGTGATTTATATAAGCGTCCCGGCTTTTCAGTATGCTGAATATGATTTATGTCTCCACACTTCGCGTTTCGTCTTGCTTCATTCATATTTATAAGCGTATAAACAGACATTTGTGCTTCAAGTAATTAAGAGATTTATAGTAGATCGAATTAGCATTAAACGCTTCGATAATTACCTATGTAACTATGTCAAATGTTTGGATAATCAACAAAGAACTATGATTTTCCGTGGAATAGATTCAAATTATCACATTAATTCTGAACGGTAACCGGAAGATTAATAATTTTTTTTTTTATAGCAAATTGGATATTCCGCTTTTTACATTGTCTATATACAATTGTAATTTTATAATGAATAAATGATTCTTAACACATTGACATTCACGACGACTTTTCATCGTACAAACACATTATGTACACTTTCAACAAGTCATTTAATCGTTAAGCCGCCATTATTGATTGACACTGATAAACCTATTTGATCGAAAATATATATGTACAAGGTAATCGATGTAGAAAGACGATTGACGAACTGTCACTTCGTCTATCATCTCAATTAAGTTATATAAGTCGATAAAATAATTATGTATCATACTTATTACTTGAAGCTAGATCATATACAGCGATATCGTCTCATTAAATTTTAATGACAATTTCATATTTCGTATTCATATCTTATACTTTTTAAGATTGAGATATATAATAACTACAATGTTATTCTTAAATTATCAATCTATCTATTTGAAAAAGCCCGAAGAAACGTCTTGTCGAAAAATAACCAAAAGAATAAATAGTGTATGTATCATCATGCACTAGAATGTTTGTAATATTACGAAAAACGTGGCATTTACGTAATAACGTATGAAACACGGTAAGCATTATATAAATTTATTTTACGATTTCTTGTACTTCTTAATACATTCCATTGTTAGGTAATTAAAATAAATTTATTTCCTAATAAAATCCGAGTTCGACTAATTTGCAAAATTCAATCTTGAAAAATATTAATAGATTGGTGAGATGGACGCAGTGATGAAATGAGAAGAAATGTCCCGTAGCATGAATAGCAAAATGCAGAGTGCATAATAGAATTGAAAGGAAGAACGAAAGTGGTCGTTCAAGAAGAGGAAAGCATCCTATTACACGATTCGTTTTTCCATAAAAGCAAATGTCTTTTGGCTAGCGGCGAAGATAGTTTGCAATAGTGGTTGGTCCGGGTCGCGGCCGTATCGTCGCGCCGGACCGAGGACGCTCTTGTATTTGTCGAATACGAAGTCACGTACCGAATACATTATCGGGTGGAATACGGTCTATGCATGTGAAGGTTGAAAAGCAGGCATGCAGGCAGGCAGGCAGGCAGGCGGGCAGGCTGAGAGCAAGCTAGCTGGCGGACAGACGGACAGACGGACGAACGAACGAACGGACGGGTGGGTGACTATATTGATTGTGTAGCCGGCTGACAGCGACAGTGACATATGTCACCGAGGCTTCTCGTTATCGCTGATTTAAACATGAGGCAACGAGGCCCTTGCCGAGTTGTCTGCGCTGCACCAGCTTCGTATTTCTGTCTACGTCTCCATCCCTCCCTCCACCCCTGTTATTATTATTGCCGCACATATTTTTTTCTCTTCCTCTTTCCTGGTCAATGTATTGACTGTCACAGTGTCGGAAGCCTGACGACGTGACCTTTTTGATCACCGTGCCGATGAAACGCCATGTCAGAAATAATTACGAGCTAGTCGCACGCAGCTATGTTGTTGTTGCTTGAGCGCTCGTTACTGTTATTATCACTCACACGCCGTATAATATTGCACCAAATAACAGTTTTTCCCAAAGCCGTACGACATATATTGTGATTCCACTGAATATTTGACATTGAATCATGACATTTCAAATGACACTGTTCGTTTAAAAAAAAAATTTATTTTTCCTATCTATTATTTCAATAAACATATATTGTTATGTCTAATATAGGAACTCGTAAATTTCAAGATAAACGTATGACAAACAGGTCACATTTTGGCGGAAGTTGCTACAACATAGATTGTATTGGAAAGCAACGATACGTACATAATCACGTAGCGCCCCCTTGTCATTTCGTGCTTCGAGTTCGATATATAAAAAGTAAGGGATGAGGCGAAGGGAGAAGAAAGAAGACTGCTATGATTTATTACCGGCCGCAAATTCTGTTTCTCCTCTGTGCACGCCAACTGCGTTTGCGTTCATCCATCTTTTTCCCTTTCACGGCTCACCGAGCAACTTTTCCCCAGCTTCCCCTCTCCTTCTTCCTTCACCCTCTTTGTTCCGCGCCATCTCTCAAAGTGACTGACTGCCTCCTTTATTATCCGCTTGTCAGCATTTTTACACTTTTATCCAGCGTTCTAGTATCTATTGTCCCCGAAGCGAATTCGTTTGGTCACAATACGTCATGAAGAACGATCATCCTGAAGTATTACTAAAGTATTGTTGAATCTCGTTGAAAATAGCGGTGATGTTTGAAAAGCTATTGCGGTCTAATGTCTGATTCGAATTGACGCATGGATTATAAATTATATACTTCGTAAGCGTTCTTTGGCTTTCGAAACGGAAAAATGGAGGACAGCTGCTATTTCTAGGTCAATACACGATCACTAGTAGCGAGTCATCAATTTTCATACGAAAATTTAAATTTAATAATCGATTTCATTTTTGAAACAACTAAATTTGATACTTTACATATACATAGATTTAAGTATAAATAATTATAAAAACTATTTCTCTTAAAAAATGATTTATAGAAGCTTCCTTCGTTATGGAATTTGCAGATGATAATAATATGGTAATGATAATAATTGCATTTTATATATTAATTGACACGTCATGCTATTTTTCCAAATTCGTAAAATATGATTGCTTATGAATTATTATTGCTTATGATTCATCATTCTCGCTTGACATTTTTATAACACAGCCCATAAAAGCTTTTACGATGGGCAGAATTTCTCGATTTCTTAAATCCATTTAAGCGTGGCTAAACAATATCCTAATCCCAGTCTGTAATAGGAAAATTATAACCTAATCACAATAAATGTTATCTACCAATTTATGTACTTTATTTATTGCATTATCTGTATATATATTACCTCTCTTCCTCTTGCTCATTTCATAAGTATTGTAAAGTAGAAAGGAATTGTGTACACGTTAAATTACTATTACTTAACTTACTTTATAATCGCATTATTGTTTCATCAGGAGAACATTTTCATAAAACTAGTATAATTTATATCTATATTTATTAAATTTATTATTTGCATACGTGTATACATTTTCCTACATTTTCCTATAGATATTTCACATCAGATGCAATTAGCATTGCATTTTACATAATAAACATTGTTTATGTCACTGCATCTGTCAGTAACACATCAAAGCTGAATCTTTATCCGTCTGGTAGCTGACGTTTTGAAATCTCCGAAACGTGGACTGAAGGAGCGGCGGAGATGAAAGAGAACTATATTAGCCGTAAACTCATCCGTCAGCGTCAAAACGTCAAAGACTTGCCATTGGGGTATTAACGGCGCCATAACTTCAGAGAAACAGAGCAGGAGAAAGGAGAGAGAAGGAATGAGAGGGATACAGAAAGTCAAAGATATAGAATGGAAGTAGAACTCCCAAAGACCTTTATTTCTTCTGGGAAATATTACACGATAGAAAGATTTAATATTACCTTGCCTCCCACTGTTTGGTTGAAAATGGAAATTCAATGCATATAGACGCAATCATTCTTATTAGTAGACTTTCACTATTATTTATCATTATTCTTAGATCTTTTTTTACGTTACGATCTTTAATACGCAACAACAAATTGTAGTAATATGTGTGAGATTAGACATAATTAATATACTATAATTTATATTCGTTTCACCCTTCACAAATATAGTACGTACAGCAAATATGTACTGAAAGTTATTAAAATCCTTAATATAATTTATTACATTGTTAGCCTAAACTATTTGATATCTACATATTTTTAAATCAGTAGCAAATATGGTTCTATATTTTTATTCTTTTTTTTCCATTTTCTATTCTTCATTTCTTCAATTTCTATTGGAAGCTGACCTAAAATTGAAATCTTATTTAGGATACTTTGCGTTTAAAATGATTGTATTTTATTGTATATTATACCATTTCGAAACTCCGAAAACATTATGAATTTAAATTTAAACTGCAACTGACATAACTGTATACGTTTCTCAGACATTGTTCGCGTACATTCCTACACAAAGTGTTTCTCGGGCTAATTATTGCTTACCGCGATTATGCGGTCTACGTAGCCAGCGTGTGGATATTGTCATAATTCGTTGTAATTACCTTGTAACATAACTGCTTCACCGATCGCTTTATCTTACTTAAAGTCATACCGCGTGAAATGGCCACAATCCCCTAACCGCGCGGAACGTTTGAGTTTCAACGCAGCTGGTATTCAAGTTTTTTAATGGCCACGTTTGGCGGGTGCAGCAGTCACGATGCGTAGCTTTTATTAATACACAGTACAGAACACACGTTTGTTTTAAAGGTTTCGCATAAATACTATTGCGATCATATTGCGAAAGCAGTTTCTATGAGTCGTGAAAACGGTATTTTTCTTCCAACTAATACATTATTGATTACATATTATGATAAACTATGACAGTCAGCCAACTAAAGTAGAAGTCAAAACGCATCTTGTTGTGTTTGAAAAATAATTTATAGCGGGAGTTCACAACGAAAATTTCAATGACGTTTATTTAAAAGTAATATCAGCGGTTGTGTTTGTTCGTTATATTTTGGTAGAATGACAATTCCTCGAAACGTGTACATTCCATTACTTTACATTATTTAACGGTGTTATCTTAGCACGGAAGTCAGAAGAGATCAGTAGCTCGAATCGTTTAGTATCCGGTGAGTCAGTATGCGACAAAGTCGAGGCGCGGTTGGGGCGATAATTAAAACGCTTTTACAAAACTGTAGGCAAACAGCGCTTAAGTGGCTGTCATTCGTTACCCCGTGGGCTGTGGCAAGTCGGTAAGTCGCTGAGCGAGCAATCAATCACCCGACATTCCCTTCCCCACCGACCCATTACATTTCTATTTTGAAAGCTGCTTATTAAGCGGGGCCGGTCGGAGAGACAGACAGGTTTCACGGTATAAAATATCGGGTTGCCGTGGTGGCAGGGACGGTTCCGTGTCGAGGTAGCTATGGTAGGCAAACTGGAAGGGGTGTGCAGAGTGAGGGGCCGGGAGAGCAGGAGAGAGAGGGGGGATGGACGGCTGTAAAAGCGGTGAAATATCAAAGCCGGGATGGGAGCTGTCATCGTCGGGCCAACATCATGGGTGGCGTGTTGAATTAGAATGCCTTCCCACACCCCACACAGGGCCAAACCCCACCGCAATTCTCCCACCATAATCCTTCGACTAGAACTGGTGGGGACGACAAGAGAGGACAGGTTATACACCCTGGCTTGCCGAAGAAGGAGGGGAAGAGAGCGGATCGTGTCGCCAGGCGGCGTTGCGGTCGCATTCCACTTCGTGCACCGAACAGCTCCGTCGAGAGCTGCCACTATTTTCCTGGATTCCACTTGGTGTACATCGTTTGCGTTTAATCGTTTCATATCACGGAGAGATTGATCAACTAACACGTATATCGAAACTGTGCCCCGGAATATTCAAAACGTTTACGTTCATCAGTTTGTTTCCGTTTCGTGATTTGTGAAGATCTACTTGTAGTTTTGTGCAGTGATTGGCTTAATAAGTGTAAAACCAAATGGTTGTCCTCGAGGAAGGCGGTATGCTGACTACTGGACATAATCAATATCTACAACCGGATTATCTTTCTCCGCTTCCAACTACGGTTAGTATATGCTTCAAAAAAATATTGTTTTTGATAAACAGTATTTTAAGTTATTTAATTACGAATGGAGTGAAGGGAGTAAAGTACTATGGTTTTTACATTATTCTACTCCTTTTTGTTATTTTGTATATAAATTAAAATTAACAACGTTATTTTTTATGGAAAATCAAATGAACTTCCTTTGAATATTCAAAAATAATATGTTTCATTCGTTCGTCGTATACCGACGGTACACGATGTCCGACGGGTTGCTGTAACACTAACCTATTCGACTTTTTCTTGTATATTCCATGAAATAATAAATGTTTTACGATATTACGTTCAAAGTTTTAGTATGTAGCTATAAAATATCGAATATCGATGTTGATTTGTAACGAGTTGCACAACTTTATTTTACAGTTGGATGCGAAGAAGAGTCCTTTAGCTTTATTGGCCCAAACATGCAGTCAAATAGGTGCTGATTCTCCAACAAAGCCTTTGATTTCTCCGCTGGATAAAACGCCGAAGAGCATGAATACCGGTACAAACGCAAAATCTCCACCAGCTGCAAAGTTAGAACGGAGTAGTACACGCAGCAGCCCGTCGGACGGGAAGTCCTTGGCTTTTAAGCCTTACGAAACTAATGTTGTTTCGAAAAAATCTACTGACGAAAGTAGACCTGCATCGAAAGCAAGTGTTCACAGTGTTAGTGGTCAAGAGAGTGTAAGTGTGAGTGATACCAGTCACACAGAGAAAAAGTCATCGGGGAATCGTACGCCCGTCGGCCGAAAGTCAGCCTCTCCCGCGACTCAAGCGACAGCGACGGCAAGCACCACTCCATCCACTGATCGGAAGACACCGGCAGATCGAGACAAAACCGATGGATCGCCACGTAATAGCAACAATGGTACTAGCCCGATCATTAGATCAGGCATGGAGATTCTTTCTGGCACTCATACAAAGGAATCGAACTTGGGTGCATATAAGCCTAGTCTTCCGGGATTTTCTGGAAACCCGCTTTGTTGCCCACCCGGATTGGCAGAAAATCCAGCGTTTAGACCACCGTTTGCTGGTGCATCTCCCTTTTCACATCATCACGCTGCGGCAGCAGCTCTTCTGGGTTATCCATCAAGTACTCCGACAGGTGGAAACCCATATCTAAGTTACGCTCGTGTCAAGACTCCGGCCGGTGGGGAGGCCTTAGTACCGGTTTGTAAGGATCCTTACTGTACTGGCTGCCAATATAGTATGCACAGCGCGCAGTTAATGATGAGTACTGGAACTTGCCCGAGTGGATGTACACAATGTGATCATCAAAAGTACGGATTGGCAATGGCGTTGTCATCGTTCGGACCTATGGCTCCACCGTCGCTTTCTTACCCGTCCACATTAACCGGTGGTAGACCATACGTTTGTAATTGGATCGCTGGTGATTCCTATTGTGGAAAACGATTCACTACATCGGAAGAGCTTCTTCAACATCTTCGTAGCCACACAAGTTTAACCGGTGGCGATCACGCGTCTTCTTCAGCCGCTTTACTCAGCAATCCACATCCGCATCCTTTGCTCTCGCCGTCGGCAGCTTTACATCGTGCGAGCGGCGGGTCTTACCCGACGCCTTCTCTGAGTCCGTTGAGCGCCAGATATCATCCATACGGAAAGCCACCGACGGGACCTCTTCCAGCCTCGCTCGCCGCATCACCTTATAGCGCTTTCAACGCATTAGGACCTTACTATTCTCCATACGCGATCTACGGCCAACGAATTGGTGCTGCAGTACATCCTTAAACTGGTGCTCCGGTGTAAAAATTTTCAGTGTACAGTCTACGATAGTGTAAAATAGGAAATTGTCAAAATGAGCTTTTGACAATCTGTTGTGTAAATAATTAAACGTGTATAATATAAATTTATTTAAAAAGATACCTATATATATATACAACATGTGTGTATAAATTCAAGATTACAATTAAAGTTTATAAAGATATCTTGTGACTTTAACGTTTCATCATGAAATCATTCTTTGCGGAAAACCTATATTAACGTACCACCTAACGTTTGATCATTATGTAGGGAAGAACATGTACGCCGTGGATAGACACCTTAGACATCTTCGAATCGATAGAAATGTTTCTATACGGCACATTACTGCGTAAAGTATTTTTATCTTTGTAACCAAGTTCAAAAACTTATGGATAAGTAACAAAAACGCCGTGCGTATCGAAATTTTCGTGTGTTAATTAATTTCCATGTTCAATGCGAAACATTCGCTTGTTTCTTGATTGTGTTTGAAGTTTGAAGTGATACAATTAGTCGTACGGAAACAGTGTTAGGTGTTAATGAAAATTGTAGACTTATGTAGCGATACTCACCAATCGCTTTCTTCTATGATAGTGATGATAGTCTGATGGCGTGAATCTTGAAATGGTCGTGCATGTTCTAATGTCCACAATGTAACTGTGATATTACGCTATTTTTTCGAAAAAAATAATAGGAGATAACATTAATGATGGTATCTAAACTATATCTATAATGAAGTGTATTGTCTAACTTATTCGTATCGTTTGTATAAGTGAGAAAGATTGTAAAAGTGATGGAACTGAGAAAGAAACGTGCTTATTATTTTCTCTGAATTTCCGAATGCAGTTATTATAAATGGAATCATTAACAATACTTTACATTTATTCAGAGATACATTGGATTTTCATTCTTCGTTATGTAAAGTACTCTGATTGAAGGAACATAATGTACGATAGACATTATTTGCACTGTAAATATCTCTTGTAAATATCGTTGAGTTTCCATACCGCTTTAATAAAAACAATGTTTGTGAAATCATTAAATTTGTCTTTTTATTAATACACTTTTCATACTCGTTGCATATTTAATTCTTTTTCATTCGGATAAAACTTATTTTAATAGAAATTACTATTTATTATTTTTTACGTTTGTATAATAAAATAATTTTTATTATCACTTCGTTAGAAAGAATATTTTCGTATCTCATGTGATATATTTTGCAATACTGAATCGTTTTTACTACTATTGACCTACATATTTTTCTGTTAAGTTACTAGCTCTGGTAGACCACAAATTAAAGATGTTACGCTGTAATAATATAGTCCCCTGTGGCTTAACGTAAAAGTTTAGGAGGTCATTCAAAATTAGCATATGTTGGAATAGTTTTGTAATCGTACCAATTAAATATATCACATTATGGACATAAATGTTTCCCAAAAGTGTCAATGCGAGTATAAAATTAAAAGTTGAAGAGAAATAGTAGGGAAAGTAGAAGGCGACAAAGAAGAGGCAGAGGAACCGCCGTATCTACGCTTCTGATGCGCGCCACTAGGGTGCTCGTTGTTCATGTGCGCGCACGAACGGTGAGTCTCAATCCCCGGGGTACCCAGGAGAGTAAATTTATTTCTTTCATTACGGACGGAGCAGGTCGCGAGTTCTCGGATATCAGCGCTGCAAGGCGGGGCGCATAAATCTGCAGCGTAGTGTCGGAAGGAGGAAAAGGGGCAGGGTGTGGAAGTAGGGAGGAAAATGCGGAGAGGGGGTGGCGGAGTGGGTGGTTGAAGGTTTTTAGACCCATGCAGAGGGAGAGACTTGCTTTACCCTCTGCGAACGTCGTTTCTATCGCCAGGGTGCCACGACAGGCGGTGGCAGGCTCAGCTGGCTCAGCAAAGTGAAATATTCGGTGATTTTAAACGTCGGGATGAATAGTTTCCTCGTATTTCGCGTTCTCGACCCGTTTCGTGGATTGGAATTCATGTTATTTCGGTATCATTATGTGCATCGTTGGGTCTCAATTAGTGGCTCGTCCATTCTAAGTAGAGTATTTATACGTACATGGATCGATTCACGTGATTTAGACCTTGTGATTGAATCTGTTAAGAAATATGCGCTTCTTGGAAAATTAATATAAAAGGGGCTATGCTACTGACGGAAATGTATGAATATATTGCACGTAAATAAAATATACATCAGATTTTTAATTATGATAAAGGAATAAATATAAGCTTAATTGTGAAATAATAGGACTATTTCTATTTATGATGTAGCGAATAGTATTTCAGTCAAAATGGCTTAAATGTTTAAAAGAATGAATTAACAAATAAATGAAATAACAAACAAATATAAAATAATCATATATATTTTGCTACTCACATTTTACTTCTTTATTATCTGTAATAAAATTGTTTTTCTTGAAGCAAAATTACAATTTGATATTTTCTGGGTTGTTAGTCCCAAATTTGAATCTCAGACATGGAACAAAAACTTATAAAGATCCCGTGTTTTTCCATTCAAATATTCGTAATTTCTTATCCGTATTTATTTTGAACGAAAAGGATTTATTTTTTCCACGCTTTTCCTTGTTTTTTTTTTTTGTTTGAGGATTTATTTTAAATCATCCTAATAGTGAACTTAACTCTTCTATTTGAAGAACTTATAAAAAGATATTGTCCTGCGATTTTGTTGATTCATCCTATAATACATTTTAACAACATTTATGTATTTAAATTTAGCAACAACTGTTCGTTATATGGCTTTTTGAACTTATTATTTTAATATTGGCACGGTATTTTAATGTTCGTGTTAACATTAGAAAAAGAGTAAACTTACTTCACGACAAGACTTGTCGAGTATTTACATCTCTGTTTTCTTATACAAAGATACGTTTTGACTATATTGCTTTTTACAAATTAACCACGTTATTTGATAACATGTCTATTATTTCCTTCCCTTGTTTCTTGAAACCAAACAATAGGCAATTTGTATGATAGAAGTAATTCATATTTCGCTGAATTTGTTTATCTTTTAATTACTAAATAATTAGTACCTGCACTGCACGCTAGGCTCTATGTAATAATTCGATGAAAATACATAGCTAGTACTTTAATAAGTTTGCTTACTTATTTCATATAACGGTAAATCGCTATATTTTATGCCAGACTATATATAATATTTCGTTACTGCTTTACAGCAGATAGATTTATTATATCTATAGGGTGGTCCATAAATCACTTTTCCATTTAAAAGTTGTATAACTTTTTTAATTGTATATTTTTATTTATTATTTATTTAAAAGTTATATAACTTTTAAATGGAAAAGTATTTTATGAGCCTGTATATAATAAATCAGAATATTTAATTATGTTTTCAACATTTTAACAAAATACATATATACACGGTATAAAGGTTATTTTTAATTATTTATCTATTGTCTATTTCAAGATAATATATAATTTATTGTGAAACGAAAAAAGTAATAATAATTCGTATTTGTTTGCGTTTATTTAATCTTTAAATCACCTTTGTTTGGCGTTGCCGTGCAAAATTGCAACGTCAATGAAAGTAATAGGGTAGTGCATGACGTGTTGTTTTTTATTACCCAAGCGTAATAATTTTGTAGCTTTGATGTATATTTCTTTTGAATGATTCGATAAGTCATTGCAGCAATGATTATTTTTTCCCTTTTGCACAACCAGATTATAAATCTATTTCGGTTAGTTTCTTAAAAGTTAAACGTTGCGCTACAAGTAGCAATTTATCATTATTTTGTAAGATATGTATAGCATGCACATTATACCTAATGCGTATTCTCTTTTGCTTGGTGTCTTTTTGTTATTCTGTCCAGATTTATCTTGATAATTGGGAAAAACGGGAACATGTACAACGAGACACAAATAAAGGTGACAAACGATTTATTACCCGTTATTTCTAGAACGTGAGTTTCTCTTTTGCTCGAACCATTATCAACCTCCTACTCGACTGGCTGCAAAAAAGCTTTGAATTTTAATTATAGAGTATCGGGTGAATAGCTTTGAATACGGAAATTAAGTTCTTCGATATTCAACAACTTACATAGTATGTTACGTACATATATAGATTTTGCATTACTAGAAATTTACTATAATTTTGGTTAGAGAATGAAAGTCCTCGGTGTCATCGGCTGAATCTTTTTGTCGTTGGGAACATATCCTCGAATGACGTCTATCAGCCATCCTGCCCAGTCTTACGAGTCACAGCAGACAATTTAGCACATCAATAACAGGCCGCAGATAAAAGCAGCCCATACATCGTGGCTGACGTATCGTTTGTAATAAAACACAAAGGGGGTCTAGCCGCCAGCGGCATCTGTGTACCGCGTTGTGCAGCCGTTCGTTCATTCTTGCTGTTATTAACAGGCCGTACATCGTGGATGTTTTCTACCTACCATCTCCCGCCGAGTCATACATCACCGTTGAATGCGCGACAGCAAAGAGCAACTATAATTCATCTATAAGCTACAGCCGATCCCCCTCGGCAGAAATTGTGGAAGACGAAATCGATAGGTCAAACGTCGCTGAAGGTTTTACGATGTTCGCACTTCTGTCACATAAAATTGAATTTTCGGATAACGCGATCAAGACGCCGGATTATTGCTTTCCTATCGAATTTACTTCTTTTTCCGACAAACAGAGGATTTTTCACACGCTGTAGTAAATCTCAACTTTTGATTACGTGACGATACAATGACTTATCGTTGATCGGGCGCCTGATAACAGTAACGATACATTTTGCGAATAAATCAATTTCCGATTGCTTGTAAAATTCATAATCACAGAAAAATCGCAGCAACACTTGCGATTAATCTTATATAAGTTGATTTTCAAGTAATAACGCATAATCGTAGCTATAACTTATTGGAACAGATGCGATTGGAATAAATGGACGAAAGTAACGTTATTGTGTGAACATCGATCGCGATATCTGCGAACATTAAAGTAAAACTAACACTGTTATCGTTAGATATAATGCAGCATTACGTATAGCACAGGTATGTACCTCGTCGATTTCGTTTCTGCGGCGTCGCGTCGCGTCGTCTCCCGCAGCGTCATCGTGCCGGGGGCGCAGCACGGAAGAAGCAACAGCAGGACGGTGATGCATTATGCCTCCTTGTTACTTCCATTTACACCCAGCATGAGTGCCAGCCACTGTTTGCGTATGAGCGCATTTAATTTCGATGATGCGACCTACCTGCGGCTGCCCCTTTTCAAAGAATTTCTTCGATCGTCGTGTAGCGAATTAATTTTTGCTTGTCATAGAAGAAACTGCGTGTATTTCTTAATAAACAGGGTGCACGAAGATATAATCTTTAAGCGCACATATTAATAAAAAGAATGAAGTTTCAGGCTTGTCCTGACGAAGCGAACTGTAATGTTCATGAAACGTCGGCATAAAGAACAACGCACGATTAAAACGCAATCGAAACTTGAAAAACCATAAATATATCACCAGGATGATCGCATTTTCCATTTAACTTCTCAACATCGATGGAATGTTGAAAAGTAGTAAGACATCTTTGCAGTCTCTTTATAGAAGTTGTCAACAAATAATGTAGAAATTAACAAAAGTATATCACGAACGTTGCAGACATTAATTACGATAGATGTAATTGCACTAAATCGCAAAACAATTAACATTTTTGCTCAAAGAAAATGACTGGAGATTTCGTTTGGCTTAGGTTTGGTTATGTACAGCACAATCCAGAGGGAATTAATTTACAAATTTTACGTGAAAATATATTTTAGTTTGTTGTTCCGATCAACGTCGATGTTAATATTTAAATATGCCTACGTGTATATTTCTAAGAAATATACGTCACCTGTATAGATGTAGTCTTCGTTATAAAAAGTTTTATATCTTTGTAATTAATTTTGCTTATCGCAAACGTTATTGCAAAACAGATTATCATAGCATCTTGATGTAGCATCCACTTCAAAGCAAAGGTTAGACGGATACTACATTATTTTCATCGATCATGTAGAGTCAAGAAAACGACGTCCGTCTCATTGACGAAGAAGTATTGCTCCAAAAGGCACTTGGAAATATCTTTCAGTTTATTTTTCAAATATACATTAGAATCGATATTTTTAAGATATAATAAAATGGTAAAAAGACTTTCCTTGCAAGAAATGTTGCAGTAAGTAAAATAAACACTGGAAAGCTTGTACAGTAATGCATCAGCAATTTTGCAAACCATAATTGAAATATTCAAGTCATCTGTGCATATTTAATTACGATATTTAATTACGTCTAATCTATTACGTAGGAAATTTAATTAGTTTTCAAAAAACTATTTAAGGTGAAACCAAAAAGGGTCCTTTATTTTTCTTCAACGATCAATATTTGAAGATTTTCATGTTACTTGTTACTGCTATTATGCAGAAAATATACCGCCTATAAATCAAATAGCATTTTACATGTAAGATTGTACCTTCTCAAGCGTCTTCAAGAAAATCTGGGTTAAAAATCATAATTGCATTTCGTCTGGTATATCATTGTAATAATCGACTTACCAGAACATTCAAAATTATCATCGTATTATATTTGTCGATCGCGCAGATGCAAGGCCAAGAACTGATTTTACTTTAGAAGTTTAGAACGTTCCTCGACGAAATGTTTACTCATCGATGATGAAATAGCTGAAGTTTTCATCGCATAAAAGTGGTAAGAATCAGAGTTCTTGAAAACGAATTACGATAGAAGCCAGCAGAATCGACGTAATCTCGAAAATATGTTAAGGGTCAAACGATGGTTTACGATGCAATAAGATTTGCTTGATGAGAAGTTTTACAAGGATCAATCGGTGGAGATTAACTAAAAGTACAGATACTGATCTGGCCGTTTCATTGATCACATTGCCCGATTGCTGTCTCAGCGAAGAGTTGAACAGATTGATTCAGACTCAGATACTTAAGTGGCTGACATTTCCTCGAAGCAGTCGAGTAAAAGAAAAGACATATGCCTAGGTTTTTCGTTGCTATCATAGGGCAAATAGCGAAATCACACACGCGCAAAGGTGAAAAGTCGCAAAGGCAAGCAACGTTGAAAACAAAGGGAGTTTAGAGGAAAGAGAAAGGCAGGGGTTGAGAAAAGTGGACGAGAAACTGAGGAGAGGGTTGAAGTGTGTGCCAAGCGGACACGAGAAAACGAGATGGTTAGGGGTAAAAGGAGAGCAGAGGGAGAGAGCAAACGCGACGGACCGGATGATGAATTAGCCGAGGTGACCTCTCGCGCGAAATCTCTCCTGCTAGCTCTCGCGGTAGGCAGCTCCCGTGATGTCGGCCCCGAGATGATGGATCGCTCCCCGTCACGGAGCCATTCATCACCTCCATCTATCAGCCACCCCTTCACCTTGCTTTAGAAAGCGAGCATTCGACGGCTATCTACTCGCTTCGGATAGTGATTAATGTTGATCGGAGCGTACCCTGTTATTCGACCTCACTTCCATCTCTATCTTACTCTCTCTCTCTCTCTCTCTCTCTCTCTGCCTCTCCCTCTTTCTCCCTTTCTCACTCACTTCCACCGTTTCCCTCGCTCTTTTCCTTTTCTTCCTTCTCGTTATCCCCTCTATCCTCCTCTCTCTTCTTGAACGACGTACGTCCACACGTCTCTGGACGTTGACTTAGTATTGACTATGCGCGTTCATCTCCTCGATCGTTGGACAGCTCGTTGGAAACGGCGTAAAGGATGACCTCCGAGCTGCTTCGTCTGAAATACCGATCTCCCATGTTTCCCTTCGATTTTCCATACGAAGTGCACAATCCATCGCCGAGCCTTTGCTACATCTCGCTATAGCATTAGGCCATTTCTCGTATTTCTTAAGTTACTATGTCAGTACCAAATATGTCTCAGTCGGTCGTCAGCACCTTGAAATATACATATTTCGTTGCAACAGTATCATTTATTTTATTTAATGGTCGCATTTCGTAGATTGTTACCGATCTCTTCATTACCGATCACCAAGAGTCAAGCACGAAGGCTCTTGAATGACTCCCATCGAATAGTTACTTTGCTATGATATCTTGCGAAAAATATACAATCCGATAGAAATATTTTTATATAGTTGTAGCGTCGGAAGTCAGAAGCACGCGACGTCGTCAATGTGCGATCGTTGAGAATTCCAGGAGAAAGACACCAGGAAATCTTTAGAAAAGTTTATGTGTACACGCGAATAACTAATTGTAGGGTCAGAGCTGATGTCGAGAATTTACATAAAACGACAGCGGCATAGCGATCAGCTGAGTCTACCGGCAGTGGCTAGGGAAGAGGCAACTATCGTTCCGCTGGAATGGCTGATAATGTTGCACAAGTCGTATATCGTAGTCTTCTTAATGGGATAGCATTAACCTTTTTTCACGTGGCTCCTTCTGCCATGAACTTCGGTTTCGTTCGCGCCTCTTCCTCGCTTATTTCAAACCTGTAGGAATATAATGTATAATGACAATTGATCGGTGCTTTTGGATTTTCATTTTATTTCATCGCACAATGCCGCGTCACATTGTGCCGCATTGCGTCCGTGTGCCGTGTGTACAGTTCGCGTGCTTATAGCGTTTCAATAAAGTACAGATTTGTTTATCTTCGACTGACTCGACTGCTTGTGACATAGCATCAAGTTCGTGTTACAACATACCGCCGGCATGAAAGCGATAATTTTCTGTTTTAATAAACGGATCAAAATGAAACATTTTTGACGACATTTCTATTCAATGAAAGAACGTGCAGTACATTCAAAGTATCTATTATAGTATGTTCTTGTTACACATGTATTTTTTACAAAGGTGTGTATTACCTTTTCAGTAGTTTATTGCGATATCAAATCGACAAGTATCGCTAGCAAACGAAAAGTTTTATTTAAGGGCTGGTTGCAGGTATACCTATAGCACAGAGAATTTAAAAGAAAATTCTTTTAAATTTCTTACTTTTTTCGAGTATGTATAATATATATTGAAGGGAACGGTTTGAAATTTGAAAAATTCATTATGTTTTATACGCTCTTAGATAGAATAATGTGCGATGCTAAAAGATTCAGGCAATACGTAGAAGAATATCTAATTGAGATTGTCTCATTGCCTTCGGGTAGATGTGTGCGTTGAAACAGTTGTATACAATACAAAAATCGTTTAAATCGCTAAATGTTATGGATATATAATTTATAATGTGTTCGAGATATGTTCTGAAAAACAGAGAGAAATTGTGAAAAATAGAATGCATTTGAAGCGAACAGTAAACAAAATAAGGCTGCGTCAGTTACGTTTATAGAAATGGTCGTCTCTGAGTTTAAACTTGTTAATTACAGCGATTATTAACACTTCAATGCACCATTATGACAAGAAATTAACGTGCACTTTCACCTTGGTTTAAAGTGACAATGAAATAATCGTGCGTTCAAGCGTATCGACGATGCAGATCCAATTAAACGGACGCATTAAATTAATTCGCCTGAAATTCAAGCGGAATAGCGTGCCATGAAAAATATTTTTATTACATTTTCCTTCACTCGTGAAAGCGATCCTACCTCTCGAAATCAAATTAATTTCAGAGCCAATCACTGATCCTCTGTTAAAAGACATTTCACGTTGCGATGTCGTGAGTCGTGGCATGGTATGGAACGCAGTTTCAAATGTGTTTGCCTGAGCCGCGTCTGCAGCCTATCTACCAGCATGCTACGCTTGTAATTACGTTAAATTATTGGATCGAGCATGAAGGAGCAAGTTATCTCTCAATCTAGTCGACTACAAAGGAGCCGACCGAGTAATTGTGATTGGTGTAACGGAGCCGACTGACAAGAGACGATACTCACATTTCATTATACATATATATGTCATACTTGCATTTATCTGTGAGCGAGCCATGTACATATTATATACGGCATTTATGCTTTTTTCTTCTGCTACTCCCGTCCACAAAGCGCGGCGTACAGTCGACATATATCGAATTCGTGGTAACATGGTGTCGAAAGGAAAATGATATTTGATGGGACATTTTATTTCAAAAATTTTCAGAAAATTATCGCAATCACGTACGAATTTCATTTCGCCGTTATTCGAATTGCTTCAATTGTTTCTATAAACGAATGCACGAGGAAAACGTTCATATCGAAATTGCCTAACACAAGTACATATATTTAGTTATTGAAAAGTTGCGATATTTTGTACGCATCGTTAGATATTTTAATAAACTTACGGCCCTGTTCTGAGAGATCGACCTACGAAACAAAAGATGATGGATTTCTATGTTTCATGTCACAATTCATTTACCATACTTGCTTTGATTTCATCGAAACATGATACACGATATCCATTAATTATACTATTCCGCAGATCGGAATTACCACGAGTCAAGCGTCTTTGTTTCGCTTAAAGCGCGGTATCGTAATTTCCAAGTAAAATGTTAGTGACAAAAGCCATATAACGAGGCACTCGAGAGGAGGCAGGAAGTCGCAGACGCCAGGTTGGATGGGACATTGATGAGGAAACTTCGGTTGGTTATAGCCGAGGCTGGTGATAAGGAGCCAAGGAGTTCCTAAGTAAGAGGAGGTATAGCGGTGCTTGCCGAGGGGTTAAACCCGAGCTATCTCTTGCCTCGCGTTATCCTGCGAGCCCGTATATATCCGGCCCAGTCGAGGGTAGATATACCTTCGGATGGAAGGCGCCTTCGCGCTCCTTATCGCGTCGTTTTACAATCTAAATACAAGGAATCAGGAAGGATCAGCCGCAACCTCGTCTTAATGAACCGCAATGTCTTTGCCGGGTTTGTGCTCTCTACACAACAAGCTCCGCGTAACCTCTTGGGTCGATATTGTAAATAGAAATTAAAATCTACACCAAAAGATTTTCGTTGAAATACGAAAGTTTATTGCTGCTAGAATTATCGAATCAATTATCAAGCTCACTTTGTACGCCTTCCACACAAGTCTTTGATTAAACCGTCTCTGTGACTTTTTAAACATTCACCTCGTTGAAACGATTTTTTATATTACGTTACAGAATGAAGCGCGTGTAATTGCAACTATATACATATGTATATGTATATTTTGATCGCTCCGCAGATAAAAGCTTTAGCGAAAATTGTTTCAGATAAACATCATACATGGTTCGAGGAAAGCCATACAGTATAGTATTCAATTGTTGAATATATTGTTCAATATTTTTAATCACCTGCCGAAATTTCGAAATTTCTAGATCGCCCTCGATCTTTTAAATAGATACTAAAATTTTGTAACAAAAGTTATGAATAATCTTGGAATATATTCGATCATCTGTATTAAAATGGTTATTAAAGGATCTTTAAGGAAGGTGAAAATCGTTCATGAAAATTGTAAGTGTCGAATAACACAAAATAAATCGTTTGCAAAATCGCATAATGGTCTTAGAAATCAAGCTATAATGACATTTCACGCAAAATAATTTTCCAACATAAATATATTTTTGATATATGATAATGAACTTTTTTGAATATTTTAATACAGATTTTAATAATATTAATATCGTATAACTTCAATTCTTCAACATCGAGGAGAAGAGGAATACGATTTAATAAATATATGTACTCTTGTTTAATTGAGAATCTGAATGTCTTCTTTTCAACTTTTACATTTAAAAAATTTGTAATACTAGATAATTTTCATTCGAATAAAAAACAAGGCGATATTTTGATTATTTGAAGCATGTGTAGAACAATAGGAAACTTTTCTGTGGTGAAATGGTTACATTTTAATCGAAGTGCCGATTATCCATTCTCTGTTGTTCGTCTTGACATTTCTGTCCTCATAATCATGTTCGTATCGTTGTCGAGCCTCTGTGACACTTATTTCATTAACTCCAAATAGAATTACACAAGTTGCAGTCAGTGCAAGTCAACCGCAGGGTTGTGTGAGTGGTTTTAAGTGATTCCGAGTAGGACGATTCAATTGCCGGCTTGAACGAATTCCAAGTAAGGAGGAAGCTGATCCGTCGAATTATGAACATGATATACACTACTTGCCTAAATACCACTTATAAAAGTATGTTTCGTACTCCCATTATGTACTGTTTTGCTCCTTTTTGTTTGTGAAATCATCAAAAGTTATCGATACGAAATTATATACTTTCATTGAAGTGTCTTGTCAGTCATTTTTCTTATCTATTTATAGGAATTTGCTTTGTAAATATAAATTTTTTAAATAGTTTATAAAATAAAACATTATATTTGTACTTCTACCGTAGTTCAACTACGCCCTCATTCAAAATACGCCCCTTTTGAAATCACTGAACTTTTCTTTTACGTATTTTTCACTACAAATGACAATATGGATATCTAAGGTAATAGTACCGTGTGCATCATTCGGCGAATAATGTTTCTTAAAGATTCTTTATTTTATCAAATTTTGCTTATATGTATGTATCATTACTTTTTCTTGTGTTACAAAAAAAGTTTTATGATACATATATAATATCCTATAGAGCCATTCTATCCATCGTATAAAACCATTAATATAAAAAGTTATATTTTCAGTAGGACCAAATATATTCACTCAATTTTTTAACATTTAAATAATTTTTTATTTCGTCCTTTATGATATATAAATCATGATAATATATAGATGATTTTGACTTTATAAAATCTTACTAAATTGCCTCCAAACTTATCATGTTGTGTATAGAGACGCATATGTATAGAAATCAATTTTTCTCCCAGTTCTAACAATCGTTCGAACTCATGATACGATATTGAAAAACAACCCCATTTAAAGAGAAAATTATTAGATAATCTGTTAACGAACAAATTATTAATTTTCACTACTCTTGAATATTATTTGCGCGAAAAATGAACAATCCAAGGTAACAGTTCAACATCGATTGCTTGGGTTATCTGCAGATATTTTGCCCTATAGGCAATACGTGTAAAACGCGTCGCTGAAAGCGATAATTATATACAACACACTTCATCCGGTATAATTATATGTATTACACTTCTCTGATCGAGATAGGTATTCAATTTTGTTTCTTCAAATTAGCGTATCTAAATATTGAAAATGGAAACGATGTAGACAGATTCGATTAAAATTCAGAACGAAACGGCTTACATTTAAATACTCGTTTTTCGGTATCGTTCGTTTTTTATTTGCAGAAGCATAAAATCTTAGATTTTATGATCGTGTTCCTTAATGTAATGATTCATTCGGTGTTATATCAGATAAAATCTGTCGTTAAAATTTATAATGCTATTAACGCAGAAATTCCCGATGAAGATTATTATTCGACTCAAAATACCTCGTAACTCTTCGTTATCGACGGCACGGGTTAATTATATGTATCTGTAGGAATTACAGGATCGTGATGTCCGATCTTTGAACGCCAATTTGAAAATGTATCGATGTTGGCATTTTGTTAACAATCCTACTTTTTGCGTTTCCCTAGAGTCGATTAACATAATCGATGATAACGAAGTAAACCGAATTTCTAGGCCTTAATGACGTAATTCATGATTCATTTGTGGTTGTCAGCAAGTTGTTACGTTGTCGGGAAACCGGCATATTCCGAAATCGAATAAATTAGCAGTTACACACCGCATGGTATTTTATAACGTTGGCAAAGTATCGCCGTGTAAAGGGAAAAAAGTGGTTCTTTATAATCGCCTGAAATGGACGTTCATTTGAAATTCAACGGGTGGATCCTCGCGAGGCATCGTTGTTTGCGTGTCCGTGTACCGTAGTGAGAGAAAGTCGGTGAATTACTGCCATAATTCACGGAGAATAATGAGGGCTTAATTAGCCACGTGATGTAATGCATACGCGGTAGGAACGAAACGGAACGAAACGGAACGAAACGAAAGGAAAGACACATCGTGCTGTGCGCCGCTCGTAAACCAGCAATTCTTACGATTAATGCGGACATTGTATCTGTGTTGTATCTGGCACACTATGTTTATGAAGTGATTAGCCAGTAGGAACGGAGAAGTACCTATTAAAGTTTAAAATTAACGAGCACACTTTACGGATCTTCAACAGCTTGCAACTATAATTTTCCGTTTTTCCTTTGTATGATTTCAACGAAGATTTACACCGTACGTGTTTGGTATTGCAACGTCCATCTAACAATTTTATCATGCAACCATCGGGCAACCGTTCCATTCCTCCAATGATGTTAACTATATAAATGTGTACTAAAAAAAATTTCTTTAGTAAAACTTGTATCGTTTGTTATTCGCGTTTCTTTCGAAGCTTCAAGTAAATGGAATTTAAAGGGAAACTACGCAAGTGCCGTTGGTAGTGAAAGAGATGCCGTCTGCTTGAGAATGGTTGGAACGATGCACGGAAAGTTGCAAGAAGTATAAGAATCTACGTAGGATGTATTGCGAGCTGGCGATCGGCACAGCACAGCGGAGGTAGACGGGGAGTCACGCGAGACCGGATAAAATACGTGACCAGCTGCAGCGTGGCGTGGCTCGCGACGACAAGCCGAGGCTAACCATAAAAATAATAGGGTTTCCAGCGAAATAAATTGAGTTATTAACGTGACAGTATCACAATAAATTATGATGAAACGGTTCTAGGGGCAAAAAGGACCGGTCAGATGGCGGTTGGCGAAAGGTCGGACAGGGCTAACAGCGGTTGATTGCCGGTCGCTCGTTTGTCTCCATGTAGCTTGACAGGAACTATCCTGTCTGGAGTAACGTCAACTGAGCCTGCTAGCCAGACCAACGTGATTCGTTCTGTTGCGCTTTGCTTTGCTCTGCCCTGTTCTGCCCTGTTCTATTCCACTCGGCTCTACATTGTTCTGCATCATCCTGCGTCGCCCGTGCAAACTGACCGGTGAAGAGACCCGAATACGAGCGTTATTCGATGCTACTGTAATTATCTCTGTCCATAGATTGAAACAAATGGCACGCGGCACGAGACTCATTTGTACGGCGACGCTCGTGACGTGGTGCGGCGATGCGGTGCAGCCCAACCCGCGCCACGACCATGATTAACGCAACTCGCGCGTCTTTCTGCTCGCGCTGCTTTGGCTTTGCACTACGGCACAAAACAAACTGACAGAGGGAACTTTGCGCGCCGTCTCTTCTCACGCCTTACCCTCATTCTGACGTCACACAGCTTAGGTCCTATCATTTTCCTCCTCCTTCTTACTATTCCCATTAACGATACTTTCAGCACGTTAATATCATGTTTTATCAGTCTGATGTTAACTGCATTATTTCATTACGTTCAAAGAACGTAAAACGTGGACTATAGCGGTGACTGATCAAGAGAATGATTTATTGGCAATTTCGTACAATACACGTAGATATTGATCGTAATACCGTACAACGTTTTAAACGTGACAATATTAATTATGATCAACCACGGTCGTACTTGATAAGGTTGGACGCCTAGGCTTTTGTATTTTTAGGACACTTGTAGAATACAAAGAAAAAGAAGAAAAATTTGTAGCTAACTTTATTTGTTATATATTATATAATTTTATATTACATGATTCTGTGATTGAGATAATATAAACAATAGTTACTCGTATAAAATGTCTGTGTAGTTGCCTAAAAAGAAATATGCAGTTCATTAAAGTAATGTTCCCGTGATCTTACCTTGTAACAAATTAGATTCTGTGATTAAAATATTAGAGATTCAATTTAATCTGTAAATGGCGAGCTTCCGAGAGAATGAAAAAAAAAAGTTACGCGTTTTTAATAAGTATACGATATACGCGTAATAACATATTTTGATATTATTATACATATGTAGATATGCGTGTATTATACCATAAGATATTGTTTATGAAAAATAGTTGTGTATTTTACATTGCATATTCGTTATGAAAATAGTGTTAACGAGGAAAAATAATTTTGTTGTTCTGATTATTCATTTTTAACAAATTGAAAAAGGTAATTAAAGGTTGCGTGCAATATCCTGTATTAATACGTATAACAATGATAAAGACGACCAGTAAAATTATAAAAACTCGTAATATCATTTCAGATTACCAGTCAATTAATAGAAGTGTAAAGCCATTTCTAGAAAATAAAAATTTTTTGTACATACATATAATTCTCAGTACATGCATCACTTTCTTCTATGCTTTTATTATTTATTGCTTTCCAGTACGCAGAGATTATTATATCCGTAACAGTTTAATTACTTTTGTGCAGTGGATATCTATTTTAGAGTTCATATTTTACATAAGATCAGTAGTTTTCTCTTTACTTTCTCTTAATTAATTTCTATAACTTATTCCGGTTTACACTTTTTAATTAAAACTACACAAATAAATTTTATGGCAAAAGAAATTTTAACGATCCTTTCTCATATTGTTAATTTGAAATTACATATACCAATGCATACTTCTTAAACATACATCGATATTGGAATAGCAATTTGCCATTATTATAAAAAATATATACGTATAATTACGATTACAGAAATTTATGTTTTACACCGATTTTTACAAATTACCGTTAACTAATTTATTCTGATCCATTTTGATTATTTTAGTTACATTTAGATGTTTTCGCTCGATTAAATGTTTATAACCATAAAAGTGGTATTATTATACAATATTAAGAAACAGGTTTATTTTCGTTGAAGAAATAAAATAAGCGGCTATATTATATTTATAGTCAATGAAATCATTCAGTCGTTTCTTTGTTCAACTCTTTTATGAGCTAAAATCGGAATGGTTTTGCAGAAGTTGTTATCGATACTAAAATTGTTTTTAGTATAACGTCATTAATGCAATTTCGTTTCGCTTGTCTTTATATTAGCAAAGATTTTTGCTATTCGATATTCTACGAAAAAGATCCATTCTCTTGAAAAAAACGTGTGTTCGATTGAAAGAATTTTTCCGTGTTTGAAGATCGCATTACTTTACAGTTTATGAATAACGAACGATCAATAATTTGATAAAACACTAATACTCGTACGAAAAGAGAAAGTATGAAAACGTACATGTGTACATATTTTTACACACACCGAGAACCTTCACTTATACATTCGTATCGTAAAATTAATCTTGCTTAAATCATACTACAACGAAATTTCGGGATCTCGCACCTGTTGCTCAGGCAATTTTCCTCTAATGAGAATAGACTACGTGATTATGATTCTCAAGTATTTCCGATATTCGTACTTTCGTGCAATACGCTTTAATATACGCTACTTCCATGAAATGTTATTCAGCGTATCTGTTTATTATATATACAGGTCTATTATAACGAACTACTATAACGAGTAAAATGGAAAAGTAGCGAGCACTTTATGAAGTAGAATATTTATAGTCTAATAATTCGCATAAAAATCTAGCTAATATAAAAAGATCAAGCTGTATCGATTTTTAGTTTGAACGGAGTTTCGAACGGATTTCACTTGGATTTTAATTATATTGTTTACAAGCGGGAGTTCCTGCGAGAAAAAGTAGGATACAAACCTGCGAGAAATTCATTAGCCTTACAGTTACAAAGAAATTCCAGAGGAATCAGAATGAATGACTGTTATAAAGTTTCAATGAAATTGGGGGCGAATGGTTCGGCGATGTCTTCTTGTAAGTTAAAGTGTCCCCTCTCCTCGGTCGGAACACCTATGGTCTGGTCGAGCCATTAATTACCTTTATTGAGCTTCTGTGCCGGTCTCGGTCGTACTTGTCGATCGGCCCTATCACTGCCAATCAATCTCGAACGCAACAGCGGTGGGGCTTCGTCAAACGTCCCGACGAAATCAGCCAATCTACTGCGGGACAATGGGCCAGCATGATTCGATCGTGTCTCGCCGGCTTTGCATCAACTGGCCGTCCCCTCTCTTTTTTGCCTCAACATCTATACATACTCTGTTCCAAGAACGCTTTCTCGATTCTTTCTTCGTCTTTTTGCCGCGGCCAAAGACGGTGAACATTAGCTGTTACGGTTGTCCGCAAGATTCGAGCATTAAATGAAAATGATCGTGTGCACGTCGTTTCAGATAGGGCAGGATATACGATGAATGGTAGATTCATTTAGCTTTGTGGGATACGCTTTCACGAAATAACGTGTTGTGGGTGATATACTTTCGTATAAATACATTTTGTTTTCCTTCGCAACACGTACATATCTGTTATACGAATTCTTTGTACGATAAATCGGTTATATACCAAAGTATGATAGTTTGCGTAATTCGAATGAAGATTTTTTTTTCAATATTGCACATAAGATCTAGTTTATGTATTGAAATTTTGAAGCAAGTGCAGTATATATTGAAATAGCATATGTTTTAAGTAAGAAGATTAGCAAATCAGCGATTGGTCGTACTGTAATAAATGTTCTTGTGAAAAAATATTTTAAACAAACAGGTAATGTAAAAAAAATTCAATTATACATATGTGGAAACGTACCATTCGTATTCGAATCTGTACGATGATTGATTCTAAAATGACTGACGCTTACACAATATCGGCCGTCTATTTGAATGCTAAACTGGCAGACACGTATCAGTTAAGTAATTGCTATTACATTATTTAGTGAGATTTCATTAATGGAGGTTCAAGTGAGCTACTAGAGAGATACGATGGGGCGTTAATTTCATTGGTGAATTTAGTTCACTTCGTAACAATTGCCATCGACACCGACAATCCGATAAATCGAGGTCTACTCACTTCGTTTAAACATCAAATTTTACTCGTTTTAAAAGTGTAGAGCGAATAAGACATTATGTTTGCTTTTTTATTTGCAAGAATATCGATAAAAACTTTCGGAGTTATTCGATTCCTTTGCTCCAGCCTCCAGTAAGCATATAAAATAATCCTTTCACATGCATTGGTAGACCACTTCTATAATAAACATCTTATTTCATTTTTCCTAGAATATACTTATTACTTATTTTAATATTTCGTTTATTATTGCGATATTCTTAGATTGATCTTATGGCTATACGCTCCGGTATCCATCTGAAAACCGATATACTCGATGTTCATTTTATAACTATCTGAAGCAATTTTCCGTTAAACGCTCTTATTAATTTTATTATGGGAAGAAAAATTCATAATGTCAGCAAGATGCGGAAGATTTTCTTAATTACTTTGTTATGTGTTCGGAGATAAAAAAGTTTTTGCGATCAAGATTGTCAGTGGTAAATTGAATAATTGTCAAAGTAATTGGTGACTCGAAGGAGAAAGATCTATTTTTACTTATTACTTCCTGACAGCCCCAACGATGTGGGTATGTGACATCTGAATAGCTGGCGTCACGTTTTCAATTTTCTACTCACCGGTTCGGCAAGCTGTCCTTACTCGTTAAGTGTACTGACAGCATCACTGGAGCGTTCCCCTTAGATAAATTAAAATATCGATCGGGACACGCCAATTATAAGTTTGACGTTGTACTAATATCAGCCACGTCACCGTTCCCGCGCACACACTTGTACAAGATCCCAGTAAACGTTGTAATAAATAATTTATGTAAATTCTAAAAAAAATATGTTTAGCGCCTCTTTCCAAAATTTAACATTTATTCCGTTTAAATGCCTTTTTCCCTAGGAAGATAAATTGTTTAGTCCGTCGAAATAATAGTTGCTTTGAATAAATTTAAGAAAAGATAAAATAAAATTAATATGCGGCTACGATAATGGAAAAGCTTGGATTTTGGTAAAAATTTAATCGGCGAACATATTCGTATAACATGATATTTATAAAAATTTTATAAACCTATAAATACGATAGCACCTACATACATGTACGTATATTAAAAAGTTATGAGATATTCACAAACGTTGCGTTTATAACGCGTATACGACGAAGAACGCTCAATTACATACACGGTATGAAAATTAAAGTATATAATCCATCTTCCTTGTCTTCGGTTAAGTCTGCTCGAAAAGCAGTTCCTACGACAGCTTGAAATTTTGACGCTCGTCGCATCGCATTATCCCATGAGTCGGCCAATGAACACGGCCACTGACGTATAATATGTGGGCCGAAAAAAACCAGTGACTCGTTGATACCTTGGTTGAAGCAGCTCCAGGAAATCGATATCGACAAGTTGAATCATTGCTTCTGCGGTCTCGCGGTAAGCAGTTAAAGTGGTTTTCGGCAGTTCGTTGTACCTTTCCGCCATTGGCGAGAGGTTAATGGACTATGTATCGGTCGCGATACGTCAATATCGCGCATCTGCAAATTATTTTTCCGGTCATTTATTTATACAGCTTCATACATGTGTAAATTTCGGTTGATTTTTTTATGGTTGAGCCACAGAAAAATTCTAACGCATGGACAATAATATCGAGAGGTGTACTTTTCGAGCGATGGCAGCAGCAGTAGCGGTGGCGGTGATGGTGGAGGCGGAGGCAGAGGCAGAGGCGGTGACGGTAGAAGCAGAGGCAGGTAGATGGTATGCAGACGTTGACTAGAGTCAGCCGGGGTGGTTGTGCATTTAGCAAGCTGTCGCCCCCAACCAGTCCGCCGTGTCAGGCCACTGACAGTTTTCATTCCGCGCATACTTGACGTGCAACCGGCTCCTCTTCGCTCGCTTCGTTTCTACTAGAACCGCCAACACCATGCCGATCGCTGCGATTAATTATTTTGTCGATCCACTACCTTTTCTTTTCTTCGTCTAACGACGCGAGTCATAGCTCGTTTAATCTCGATAATCTACGTCCTATAGTCGTTTGCGTGGATCCGTAATAAGTTGCGTGCATCATAGTCGTAACATTGTAATCACGAATGTGGAAATGATATTCCTAAATTGGAAAAAACCATATTTTAATACTTTTCCATTTGTCTAAAATGAGATATAACGTGACATTTTTTTTTAATTTAGAAAAGATTATAAACTCGTTTATTTCGAGATTGAACATTTACAATCTATCAAGAAGCTATTAACTTCGCCAGCAAACGTAAATAGAAGTAATTGATTTACGAAACATTTTATGCTCGAATGGTGAAATCGATGATTAAAATTCTTGAAGAAATCCCCGAAAAGCGTGATTAGAGTCCGAAAATATTTAAACAATATTATCCAAATATTCCCTCACTATAACATACGAAAAATATAAGCAGAAAGGATATGGTGATAATTAATTGTAGCATTTGGTGTCATTTTTCCAAGAGGGTAAAAGCTCTAATACGTCAAGGATCAAATTTATCGTTTATAAGCGTTTTATAATTAAACGAAATAAGCAAGTTGTTTGTTTCAAGTTAGTTCACTTAGGTTTCGAGCATTTCGAATTTTGGACAACATCATTTCATATTTACAGAAGAGGTAACAAGAAATGACATACGACATGACGCGACGTGACGCGACGCGATGCGAAGAATCGAAACAAGACATGAAAGATGTAACGAGAGGAAAGAAAAGGAGAAGAGAAGCGAAGAGAGGCGGAAAGAAGCGAAGAGAAGCGAAGAGAAGAGAAGAGAAGAGAAGAGGAGGGAGGAGAAGAGGAGGAGACTATAGGATAGGTGGAAGTTCGATTCAGGGCGAAAGGGAAGGATTAATGGCGCAGGCGGGACACACCGCGGCCATAAATCGCCGCACGGCCAGGAATTACCGGCTCGCAACTTGCGAAATATGACGGTCTCATAAATCCGAGTCCACTAGCCCGCGCGCCTCCATCGACTACGTCGACTAGTCCCGCTTCCAGTCTCGCGTCGGTATATTGCGATCTCGCTTCTACTTCTAACTCGCGGCCTAACGTCATCTTCGTCCGCTCGTGCTCGCGGGAGAATACACCGTGCACCCTGTGTATACGTTTCAGCTCGGCGTGCAACGGCCATTTATAACTTGCGCGCCTGGAAAAGCGAGGTCCATAACCTAATACGTTCGTTCCGCTCGCCGAGGGGAGGCGAGAAAGGAGTTAAACAAAGAACGGGGCACGCCGATTTAAAGGACGGGGATAGATGGATGGAGACACCGGTGTGTCGTAACGATGTGCCGCCTCGAACGATCAATTCACTTACCGCTTACCGTGCTTAGATTCATGTGCCTTGCCGCGATTTTCGATTCGTCCTTCACTATTTCACTCTTCTTGCGCCTCCTCGGAAGTTCGACCGTACCAACTGTCTTACCTTCTCGTAATTGCTCCTGGAATCTACCGATCCAACTTATTCTCGGAAACTTGGTATTATTGAAAACTTTTTAAAGTCTTCTGAAGTAACGACACTCTCTAGCTGTCTATTCGGAGAAGTCTGAAAATTATAATTAGTCAGTTTTAGTTGAATAATTTCGTAAATACAAAGTTAATCAGAGATGTAATTTTAGCAATGAATCGGAATTTTGATATTTGTACGATTTAATACGATATTATATTTTACTTGCACGAGAATTTCGTTGAAAGTACCCTGCAATCGAATCAATTGAATTTTCAAACGTGATTGACACTCTAAAGTTTGACTTTATGTTGTAACCCGATTTTTCTATATTTATATATAATGCTGAAGCATTTATCGTATGTACATACTGGAATAGATCGAATAGATTATCTGCGAATTAGAGTAATACGTGTGCGTCTTCGCGCATACAACTTTGCAAAATTGCATTTTTCTATATATTTTGTTACTTTGTTGTGTATTCTATGATACATGTATTTACATACATATGCGCTCTTAATTAGCTCTCAAAAATACCTAAAATTCTATCATTCGTTTAAATAATTCGGTACAGTACAAATAATAATTATAAGTATAATAGCAAATAAAATACTTGTAAACAAAGATGAGCAGGAAATACATCTTAGCAATGTTTAAATTAATTTCTTGATTACGCGACATACATACATCTAAATACATACATGAAACATGCTATGCATATGAAAGAGAAGCTTAAACGGAGTACAATAGTCGAGGTGCTTTCCGACCACGATAATGCTTTAGCTTGAATTATTCTGTAATTTTCACGAAATTGTCTCTGAATATGATTTGTAGAGTTATTAAGATTTACAGAGATTAGAGGGGTACCCATACTAAACATAGATACGGTTATTACAAAGCTACGGATAAAATGCTATTACATATGTATAGATCTAAGTATTACGAGTAACTTTAAAGTGCTGTTGATATTATTTGACTTGCATATCACTCAAATATATTGTCATTTATTAAACGTGTGATCGTTCAAGTAATAAAAATCAAACCAAGAAATACTAAACTATTGTAAATTCATAACGCAATCGCTTTTTGTTGATATTTTTATATCCTGAAATCCAATACACAAATATCATATCCAACTTACGCGTTCAACACGCGCAAAAGAATCAATTTCCAATTTTTTGTATTATGGAAAAGAGTTAGCACATTTGGTTTATATTTGACGATTTTTTCCAAGCGAAATGAACAGATAGTGTAAAACGCGGTTTAGTGCTCCTTTAGTAGATACTACGAAATACAGCTAATGTTTATGTCAATTATATTAGCAGTAATTACGATATGCGCTGCAATTGAGAATTACACGAACACGCTGTATCAGGATGCCGGAATAAAATATCCCTAGTGTATGTACAGTGTACATGGGTATCCGCCTATCGTTATCTAAATCCATGGAAATCGAATTTATGGTTTGGCTACCAGCCATTAAGTAATAATAATTTGTTTCAACAAACATTTGTTTATTGATTTTACGCAGTCTGTCATGAACGCAGTAATGAGCGGAAGTTTTAAATGTTGTTCATTTATTATTTGTATATTACCTGCGCTTCCAGTATCAGAATTGATACGATTAAACGTATCATATATTATCTGCTTTTACAAATACTTTCTATTTGAAATGCTTTTACAATGAAAATTTATAAATATGGCAACTGAAAATTATAGATGTTGCCAGTTTGGAAAATGTCAAGAATTTTTAACACTGTAATTTAAAATAAATCATATAAAGCCTCAACCATGTTATTCTATACGTTTACGAGATAATTGAGCAAACCATATACATACATTATGTGTAAATACCTAGGTAATATAATTTTATATATTTTGCTTTAAGGATAATTTAAACTTTTTAAATTGTTAGATTTGAAAGTTTCATATTTTAATAAACAAATTCTAATAAATAAAAATAAATAATTTAATTAATTATTATATCCGCGATTCTATGTTTATTTTATAGAAAACTGAGTAAACCATTAAAAAGGAAATATATTAATTTTCATAATTTGTTTTATTTTCTACTATCTTTATACGTAATATCTTATCATTTTCCATTTTTATTTTCACGGAAATGAATCTTTCAAGGTTAAAATAAAATAATTTAGTTCTTTGCGTAGTTCTCATTTAATAAAAATTTATAGTAGTTAAGCGAACAAGAAGGGAGAACGATAAATTTAGAAGTAAACCTAAGAAAAAGAGTATATATACATATGTATATGATCCGGCTACAATAGGTGTTAGTTGTGGATAAAGTATGCGTGTCGATATCCTTGATGCAGTTAATTACTATTTCTTACTAGGCGAAGCAGCGTCTGAATACGTAGTAATGAATTAGTGAATTATAAAATGAAACGGCTCTATCGTCAATCATAAATTTTCTGCTTGTTAATTAATTTTATACGTTATGTGGGATATTTATACAAGCGTGACAATTTTGAAAGTCGAAATAGGAACAACTCGGCAACGTTGTGTCAGCGTTTATATCGTCATCGATCCTAAAATTTATACGTTCCATAAAATTCCGGAGCGAGAGAAAGGCTATCGAAATTCATAAAGTTATAATAATAAAATTTAAAAGCAGCTTCGATTTCGCAGCATGTTGGGTTTCGCGGTTATCGCGATAAACATGCGAATTGTGCAAAAAATTTATAGCGGCATAACACTCGGCTTCATTAGTTTCCATTCGATTAAAACGACGGCCAAGAGGAATGTATGCGCTGTTCTGCAGGTTAGGTAGTCACACGTATTCGTACACGCGCATGCACGCACCGTAGAAGGCGGGCAGAGCTCGTTACCATTCATAACGTTATCTCAAATTATAAAGTATCTTGCATTTCATATCTTTGGCTCTTTCTCGTATCTCCTTAACGGCTGCCCGACAGGCTTAATCGACCGTTAATCGAACGAGCAACAGGCAAGTAACCTTAGTGGAAACGAGAATTACAGCCTGACAGTTATACGTTACTGTGTTATGTATATTTCTAGGATATTAGAAAGGCACGCATACACCGATCGACATTCGCGACTGATCCGTAAAATACCTTAGACAGCTCTTGATAACTCTGCAATGACGCTGAAATACGTGAATACATTCGGTAGAAGATATATTCCAGAAGACTAACTCAGACTCAGCGTATTACATATGTAAATTGCAGGAATAGGAATGCTTTGGAAATTTCCAACTTACCACGAAATGAAAAAGATAGAGTCAATTAATAACAAAAGGTACGCGAACAGATAATAGATTTCTGTAACGACTAAGATTGAAAGGTATGAATACAAGTGCTAGTACACTTTCTTAATTTACACTCGGACATGTTGAACATTTTTTTAACCCATTTCAAATCTTACTTTTATCGTTTGTAATTTTGACGCGATGATCGAAAAGTGGGAAATATCGAGAGATCCTCTTGAAAGTTACGTCATCGATATTTTAAAGTTAATGGCTGGCATCGCAGGTTAAACGATCAAAAATCCTGTTATAGCGTGCTACGTAATCAATGTTGATGGTTGAAAGATGCGATCGTTGGAGAATTCACCTAAGAGTGTGAAATTTATAATGATTATATTCTTCAGAAGAGAGAAAGAAAGGCGTGTGAAATATTTCGTATCAGTGGTTGTTGGAATCTCCTTAACGGCTGTCACATGAACCTAATTGATCGCTAATCGAGTGGATAACGGGCAACTAGTTTTAACAGAAACGAGACTTACGAGCTGACAGCTATACATACCGTAATTCTTCGCGATAATGGTGAAAAGGAGGGGTTCCAGCAAACCTTAAAGGCAGTGACAGTGGCGCTAATTGACGGGTTGCCAGTTGCAGCCGGGAACGTGAAAGTCCCCGCCGGAACCGCTGTCGCCTTTGGACTTTCTGTCTTTCGCCTCGACACTATAATTAATCTGCTGCATGTTACGATAACCACAAGAATCATTGACTGCGGGTGATTAACGTTGAAGCGTAGTAATCGAATCGATGATTGCGAACCCTTAAAACTTATTACATTCACGTACTCGTAATTAAAAGGAAGGCATTTTAACGACCAAAAAGAAATCGACGACTAATAGAACCGATATGATATTAAAATATATATATAATATACGAGCTTTTTAACCTCTGGATAACAAAACGTAAGAAAGAATCACAAGACAAAATACTAACAATAAACATTAACAGTTGACTTTATTACATCTGTACAATATAGGTATAGTCGATGAAAGAAATACATATAGCGAAAAATTGTAAACTCGATCAACTGGCGAAGTTGAAAAAATCCTGAGAAGATAAAGACTTGATTCGAATCGCATAATATATACATCGCTCCGAAAGATGCATAATATTGAAGCTGTGATTTCAAACTTTCCTATATTTCTTTTTTCAAAGTAGTTTTCACTGCAAAGTCCGTATAGGTGCAGTGACTCGCATTAGTATTCGGACATCATTTCAAACAGAATAATTCTTTTAAGATTCGATGAAACGACTTGTGTTTTTTGGGGAAGTTAGAAGAATTAGTTTACTAGATGATGTGCAAAACAATTTTGAAAATATAGCAATTGCAATCCAATGACCAAACGCCACCTTCTACAACTTGTTTAACTGAAGCTGCAATGAAAATTTAAAAAATACATTTTGCAGATATATGTCAATTAGATATACATGCCGGAAATTTCATCGAAATCGGTTGATGCAAAAATAAGCAATAGATATGGAAAGATATTAGGTCGTCCGAAAAGTTTCTTTCGTTTTATAAGGAAATAATGCACAACATTTGTCGTTTTATATTATTTTATCGAATTATGTATGATCCATTTTGTTCTATCAAGATAAAGATCACAACGTTCGACAGATTAGGTTTCGAGTTTGTATAAAGATGTATTGTAAAACGTGTCTGTAAAAGAAAGACACTTTTCGGACAATCTAATATTATAGCAGCTATAGACCGCAAGTCGCGAAAATCTATGATTTTTACCATTTTTAACAGTTTATAGCTCATAAGAACGTACTAGCAATACTCATAAATTATTTAGATGAAATTTTCAGTATATACATATATAACTCTCATAAATCAACAGAACGTATTGTACAAATTGTCATCACAGTTTCGAATAAAAAATTGTAAAAATCTAGTCCACTAATCCTTCTAATTTGTTACAAAACGTAAAGTTCAATTTTGGTCCAATTTTACAAAGGTTATTGAGTGCAATGATAAATATGCATAAAATAAGTAGGTACACACAGATACTTGCAATATATGTAAATATATATTTGCCAACCCTCTCATATTCGTTCGAAAGTGTTATTTTGTGAAATTTGTATACGATCTACGCTATTTCGATATAGGTCCGCACAAAACATCGCAGTGCTAACATTTCGTTTGTTCTACTAGAAACAGGATGACGTCTCTATAACTTACGTTTCATAAAATCGTAGTCCGGGCTCGTATCTTGAGCGGAGCAAGGAAAGAACTATGTACCTCAAAGCGTGTCTACTGTCTACATTTAGTGAAATATTATCTAGATATTTGTTGAACGTCTAGACAGCGATTACATATTCGGCCGATATCACAGCGCAAGAATTAACTCTTTGGCTCATATGTAAATCCCTGGGTGATTCAGCACGAATTACGAGAATTTCGGAGAATGTACATGCGAGTTGGATCGTAGATCGTAGGCATACAAAGTTTTCTGCATACTGGTCGCTATTTTCGTACGTCGACCGAGAGAACCGAGATGGTCGACGACTCGCTTTGAGCGAGATATCGCGTTGTTGACCGCATAAATCGACGGTAGATATGGCGGTTAGTCTTGCATATACGTAGACACGAGTGAGTACAAACGGATACACCCACACGGTAGGATCTTAACACGAGTCGGCTGCCGGACAAGCGAGCATACGTATGTAGTATGTATGTATTGAAAGTAATCTACTGTCGGATTACTTTGATGGCGCAGTCAGCCTAAGCGGATCAAAGAGACTCTCTCTATCTCTCTTCCTCTCTCTCTCTCTCTCTCTCTCTCTCTCTCTCCTTCTTTCCTCATTCTCTTTCCTTCTCTTTCTGCCCGTCTCTTCTTTTTCTCTCTATTTCGCACAGAGTACCAATGCTCTGCTATAGTTCTTCTCAGTTCCTCTTGCCCACTTTATCTTTGTTAGATACTTCACGGAGACGTGTCTAATGCGCTGTCCGCATTAATACTAACCGATCCTACACGCTCTACCCTGCCTTTCATCTCATGCTGATTTAACCGTGTTGTAAAAAGAATTTACTGGATCGCGTGTATATCTAAATGTAATGTCTTCGGTAGGGGTAGCAACGAACGGAGAACGGGAAAATCCACACAACACACAACCCATCGACGAAACTAACAAAAATAGATACCGCTTCTCTGTGCCTGTCCCCTCCGTTTTATCGTTCACCGTTTTCCTTCTCTTTCTTGCTTCTCGTTACTTCGCCTTACTTCTTTTCGACAGAGACGAAGAAGACGACGAGGACATTGAGAATTGAGAACGAAGCGACGCATTGATAGTTTGTCGAGTGAGTCACGTAGAGTGTCGTAGAACGCGGCGCGGGGTGAAACGCACGGTGCGTTTATCCGGGCCCCTTTAAGCCTCCGGCTTCCGTAGCTGATTCGACTTAGTCATTTCTCTTTTCGAAACATCTTTTATGCTTTACCCACGCGCGATTTCGAGCAGTTTTATGTGCCACAGGTGCGGATACTTACGGTGAAATTGTTTTCAGAAAATATTTTACATCGTTACTCAATGGCATTTGCGTATTTATAACCCGCATGCGAACAGGGGACATCTTTTTCGAATTTACTTTATGTACGATTGTAATCTATGTAAGTATTAAGGTTTAAAGTATTTTTTTAAGTACAAACAGTGTACAATACGTTTTATAAAATTAACAATGGGTTGTAGTGACTTTTAGGAATTTTTCTTCGCGTAAATAGGTAATACTGCAAGAAAAAATAAATTCTCTAATAATCCGCGTTCTTAGTTATCTTTGCTGATCGTTTTCCTTCAAGGAAATTGTTCGATGTATTAATAAACAATTTACGGAATTCTATGAGAAATCTTACTATGAAGAAACGGATATTTATAATCCATGATATTATATGTTGTATTATTCTGTACTGTTTACTGTATCATATGCCGTAAATTACAATATACTACTATCACGAGTGAATTGATATCAAATTGATCAGGTATGAAATGTATAAAATTTTGTTCTTTTTTTTCAATGAATTAACAAACGTTCTGAATACGTATGTACGATCTCTTTAAGAAATCGTTTCTCTCAAATACGTTTCACTTGGCTGGTTCCTTTCGTATTAAAAGTTTCAAGTTAAGCGCGTTGAAAGGTATTATTGCGTATGCAAGGAACCTTATAAAATGTAGATATATTAGTGAATTGTGTGAAATATCTTGTTGAAAGTAATTATGTGAAATGCTGCGTTAATAACAAAATCCTTTAACACATTATTATACGCCATCTATGGAAAGCGATGTTAGATACCTAATACGTTTTGTATAAATGAATATTTTACGCACTTACAGCGTTGGTGTCACAATGCGGCGGTTTCTTAAGAAACGTGGGAGAACGTTTAAGGAGTAATCAACATCGAATACAATAATACTGCGAAGAAAAATGTTTTCAGGTGACAAAGAAGAGATAATGATCGTCATTCCCACAATGACTAACGCGATTATAGGATTGTGCAACAGTTTTATTAGTTTTGACGTGTCGCAACGAGTACATGGCTGGTCGCATAGCGTATAACGTATTCATTATCTGTGATTGTGCAGACGCGCGAAGAAATTGATTTAACCTTGTTGTTAAACGATAGCGCTTTAAATCAATTCAATTTATTGCCGATTATGGATTCAGTTATTGGTATGCAAATGCGGAGTAGATACAAGTAAAAGATTAACATGCATGCATCTAGCCCAACTAGCTTTTGATTTATGCTTGTAACAAAGTATAAAACGTTTTCACACCGGAAGTTTCATATACAGGCAAATACGAACACTTTTTAAATAATTACCTATCAGCGTTAAATAATTGATAATTGGTGTGGATGAAACTCGGTTTGCATTTAACGCATAAACGTTTATCAGCGATGAGAGATCGAGAGATCGCTAACGTAAATCGTATAGCGAAGGACGAGTGCAGACGTGTCAAGCTACGTAACGCTCGAACGTGTCCGGTTGAGCGGAAAATTAAAACGTAAAGGCTCGCGAGGAAGGAACGAGAATACAATTCTAACGTGAGCTCCACGTACATTTCGTTATCTGCATCCGGCCCATCGAATATCCGGAGGACGTCTTCCATCTCGAAGGAATATTTATCGCGCGAGGGAAGGGCGCTCTGGTAAGCTGGAAGCGTGAAGGTGAACGTGCGACGCGACGTATCGGGAGCGCGAAGAAGACAGCTGTGTGGCTGCGGTTGTGGAGAGGTTAAAAGCGGTTGTAGCATAATTGTACTCGTGCTATGAAGCGCAGTCCAGGGGTGAGATGCAACATATTGCCCCGTAGCCGACTCTTATCGACTGGGAGCAGACAGGCGGGCTGGTAGGAAGGCTGGCTCGCTGGATGGCGGGCAGATTTACGAGGACCGCTCGGATAGCGAATGATAAACGCGAGTCGAGATAGCTTTATTTATTCGCGCCGTGCCTACCATCCCTTTGCCTCGCGTTCCCCTTCTTGGTCTGCTCGCCAGTTTGGCCGCTTCTCTACATTCTACACTCTACACGACGATTGTCAGAGCCGTGTCCGCGCGACGGGATTCTGCTAGGTCAAGATGCCTCTTTGACATAACGACTTTGTTTTACATGCGTTGCCAGCCGACCGTGCAACGTCGATATAATTTATGTATCTCAAGACGCGACCACCGCTCGCTGCCACACCACGTCGTACCACATCGCGCCGAGCTTTCCATCGCAGTTAAATTTTTTTCGTGTGTCATTTACTCGCCATTCGCTCGTTACCTGCAAATCCTGTAATTACCGCGTGCTGCTGTTCACCGCGTTATAATGCTCCGCGAGAAATCTGTGTGATCCTTTATAACGCAAAACAACCAACTGCTCTTTGATTTTCGTAGAAACTCGAGATTCTGTTGCTAATAAACCAATAATTACTATCTTCGCCGTAATGCATGCCACGTATTTTCACCACTGAGGAATTTGAAACTATTATCGGCCATTGCACTACGCGTATCATGCCAATCTAGGAGCTACTATCTTATCAACAATTTTTACGTGATATTTTATAACTCGATATGCATTTGATTTTAGAACCAATTACAAACTTTCGCAATACTTTATTTTAATTATAAATGCCAATATTATAATCTTACTCCACGTTACAATTTTATTCTATTCCGTTCTGCATCGAGAAAATTGAAAGCGATAAGGAATAATGATAAAGAAATTTTCAGAGTCTTAAAGCATTTAACATTTGAAACATATATACAAATAATAATAGATTATAATCGTTATATTATAATAATTGTATTAATTATAATTATAATATCAGCGGTTCATAATATATACATATAACGTATGAATAGTAATAATTAATGGCAGTAAATATAACATACGAATAAGAGAATACGTGCAAACACATACTGTCGTATATGTATAAAATATACAACTTTCCAGCTCTATATAATATTTTATTTCAAACTAAAAATAATCATCTTTATACGTACTATCTATTAATCAATATTGTTTAACTCAATTATCACACGTAGCTATATGACATTTCTAATCGTAGAAGTATATATTTTTCAAATCTATAAATTTTATTCGCCCAAATCATATTAACTCAGACGTGTTTAGTTTCTACGCGGACGTCCACTTTCTATCTAACGAACTATTTTTTTACGTGAGACGTAATATGCGCTTTACCGAAAATACATTCTTGAGCATAGGTCTTCCAGCAATTCTACTTGCCACCAAGCTCTGTTACTCCTCGTGAACGAAATTCGCTTGGTAAATCACGACGAAGGTCGACAATCGGACCGACTATACATACACACTGCCAGAAAAAAATTGCGAGCTCACTACCTTTTTACTGTTATTTTGTTCAATAAATAACTATAAACAATTGTTGATGTGAGAAATTTAAAAAAAAGAAAAATGTTTTTTCAAAATTTACCCCCACTACTCGTAGGTTTTGAAGATTTATTTTTTGTTGTCTGGAAAGTACCTAATGGTAAGCAGTTCCCTGATACACCAAAAACCAAGAATGTAAATGACCTTGTAATTTGTACTTCATTCAATTCCATTTCTGGTATTTTACGGTTATTATTATTAATTAAAAAATAGAATGCGACCGTGAATTTTACCGTAAGTTTAAACTTTTCATTCTCTTGAATTGAGTATTATCACTAAAATTGTATGTTTGATACAGATCAATCTTTCATAGAAAATAAAAATCGAAGAACCACCAATATGTCAATCATTCGTTATTTCAAAGCTTCCAATTAATTAACACAGTCTTCAAGAACAAATTATAATATTCTATGCTTCATTACCTCGTTAGTTTTCTTCCACTTATTCCTTTGGATTCGATGATTCCTGCTTGATGCCGAGCTGTATGTTGACATCTCTTGAGCCGCAACATCATCAATGACAACAGTCTTGCATCTCATTAAATATGAGTTGCATGCATTTTTGTTCCACTGGTTACTCAATCATCTCGTAGAATGAAAGGCTTAAATCGACATAGGTGACTGGTTGTATTGCGTGAAACTTTTGAGCACAGTGCATAAAACATATCTACATAGTTATTTACTAGTTCAGAATATGTTTTTGTTGCACGTCGCATATTTAAATGTTAATAAGACTTCATTAATGACTAATATACGTATACAGAGTGGAGCACTTAAAACAGGCAACATGAATAAACATCTCTTGCTTTTGATGGTAGGAAAGATGTATTAGATCAAATGCTTGATTTTGTGGCATAATCTGTTGTTAATGATCTTTTTTATGGGTGGGGATATAGAGGAAATATCAAAGCCAGCTTTATTTTTTTAACTTTTCTTTTTTATTTATTTTTTACTCATTTTCTGATGCAGCGTTTCAACATAAATACAATAACTTATGACCTGTACTACACACCTTGTATATAAGTATAATAAATGAATATAAATACAATTTTTAAATTATCAAAATATTACAATATAAAAAATTGATATGAATAATTAGTATATATATATCCGTGATTGAAATTACAGAGTGTATTCATTATAATTATTTATAAGATAAAAGATCAAAAGGTGATCTTTTTAGCTCATGATTTCCAGACTCATTGTTTTTTGCATTGACATTATCTATGTATCGTATGGTTACGTTGGTTAGGTGGTATGATTAGGCTGTGGAATTGCGTCGTTCTTTTCTACTATATTCCAAGCAACATAGTTTCGAAATAGTAAGTTCTACAATTACCATCGGTACAATCGCAATTTATGATGTTAAAAACAGCAAATTGAATAATAGTACAATTATTAATCTTAATAAATGATATGATAATGAAAAGTATACAATAACGGTAACAAATTTCGTATTACTTATTTCAATAATATATTTCAATATATATTTCATATATAATATATTTCAATAATATTTCTTCAAATGATGTATATACACATGATTATGAATATTCATACAATACGATCATGAATATTGTATTAAAATTGAAATTGAAATATATCTAATTAAAGTTGAAATTGAAATGCATCTAATTAAAATCAAATATTTATTTTACGCAATGGTAGCTAGCTTTTGCCAGTCGACTTCAAAAAAATAGTACGAAAATTAGAGTGTAAAAGCATTCGGTTGTCCCGAGCGTCCCGAGACGTCTTTCTACTGTAGGCTTTTGCGCCCGAGTTATGTATTATTACCATAAAGTGAATGTGTTGATGAGCTTATCTTGCCATCTTTGTAATATAGAATTAGGTAGGATAAATAGTATACTTCCTGGCGCGTTTGTTGTAATTATAAGTGTGGAAGTAGAAATGAGTAGATTAGCGCAGTTTCTGGTCGGGTAGGCTTATCCTTTCGCTTGTCCAACCTGTTTCGTGAAATACAATCTGAAAAATCAACGGCGATGCTGGCACAAATGGAGCATACCTGTCTTCTCTAGCTTCGCCCTTCGATTTTTTGAATTTTGCGGTCGCAGTCGCGACAAACAGATCTCGAAATAAACGTCCATGTATGTACGAATACTGTAATTGCTCGAGCATGTATATGTGAACGAACAGCAATCACTATGATCGATGGTCGTCCATGTGAAATTGAATCAGTATACGCGATCTATCTTTTTATTCCTTCTTTATAAGCAGTTTTTTGTTTTACGACTAGAAAGACTTGGGTCTGGATTTAAATCTTAGCGGGTATAGCGCCCGGAAAAAGAAGAAGCTTTAAACCGAAGAGGGTCAGCAAATTGCCATAGAAGAAGGCGACTACTAATGGTTTCTCAATGGTTTCAATGGATAAGAAGTGCTTCATAAAATGTTACATTAATACACTGTTACTCGCCTGAGAAGCGTAATATAAATTGATCTCTTTTTAAATGTCGCATATAGTACAGGATACATATTTCATTTTGATAGTCAGTTGTATCATAAATTTATTTTTCTGTTTCTCTTGATCTGACAGAAACAATATCGAAGGTAACTTTTAAATAGACGATCTTCCATTCCCTCCCTCCATAATCAATTTGGTAATTTTGTAATTTTTCAATCTCTACAATCAAGGTCTGGTTAGGTGGTCTGCTTGCATTTCCATTTTCATATTACACGTAAATACACATCATATCGATACATGTATACTCATAACGGAGTACATATGATGTACTATGTACGATATGGCAAAAATGGTAAAATTAGATACTAAACGAAGAATTGATAATGGAATAGACTCATAGTAGAATATTTAAAGAGTTAAAGAATATTGAAAATATAATCATTGTAAAAGCTCTCTAAAATGCTAACTTGGTTGGTTAAAAAATGCTTGACGAAGAAAATATTAATACGGTTATTGAGAAAGATAAGTTTGCAATCTACGCCGAGCAAGTCGTTATGAACAAGCCGAAAGTTTATAACGGCGTTAAGTAATTGCAGTAGGCGGAGTGCGAACGCTTGGCCGTTAGTGTAAAATATCAATTCATTTATCCCCTGTTCGGCGGCGTGGTTGTTCGCAAGCAACGGTCTCTCTTATGAGAGTATAATTGCACGTAGACGCGCAAAGTGGCGTGAGCTGCGGGCCAAAGACAATCAAGATTATTATTATACCGCACACAACAGATGTGCTCCGTTTCTCAGTAATAATGCTGGTAATGGTCGTGGTAATGATAACGATAATAAACCATGGACCGTTCCTCTATATATAAGTACGGTGACGTGGAAAGATACGGGGCAAGTGATCGTTGGAAATAATTATCAATGTACCAGGTTCTCTTTTCGCTCGGTATCGGATATCGATTTATGTAAAACAGGTTTGGTATTAATCGATCAGATGTACCTCTCTGATCTATCTTTCGTTTATAAATGAAAGAGAACTGGTTCGACTGACGTATGATCATTTGCTATTTCTTCGACTAATAGTCGATGAAATTCAATTTCTCAGTACCGAGCGCTTTCATTGATCGCCCCCTATGAAGCACCATCAGATCGGTAATGTTCCGTCTACGTTAAATCGTATAATTCTTCATGTACTTATGTTTTCTTCTGGTTAAAGATTTGGTTTAGTTAAAAAATGGTTTTTCATATTGTCATTTATCTTTAAGTTATATGTAGAAATACGATTATACTCTAATACATATTTACTATCTTACTTTTATCGGTAGCAATGAAAATGACAACGTACAATATTTTTGAGACAGTAATTTAAATAACTGTTTGTTAAACGAGGGTCATGTTTAAAACATACTGTTTCGTTCCATTGTTAATTAGTGCTATAGTTTAAGGTCGTTTACCAAGTATCTAAGTCATAGAGATATTCATAGAATGTGTAGTACTTAAGCATGTATAAATGTATTATCCTGTTTAGACCCGATTATAAATGATTGATATTATATATGATAACCGCCAATGATAAAAGTGACTTGAGTTACTGAACTATAATTTGCTAAAATTTATTTTACATATATAATTATACATTATGTAACGAAGTATAGACAGCACGTACGCGTTTTAAATTATTTAGATTTTTAAACTTTATTTCTTAAGGACTAAAAAATAAAATTATGATGAAACAGCTTATTTTTATATAAGAATTTATTATTACTTTAATATAATACATGGCAAATTTGAAACATGTCCAAAATTACGTGTAAAAGTAAAATAATATCTTAGATGTCAAACAGTACGTTAACTTCAATTTATACAATTACATATGTATTTATTTTTTAAACTAGCGATTCAATTCTTAGGATTTCGAAGTTGTTTAGAAGAGAATATAAAACGAGAATAAAAATTACTTTTGAACCGTCTCTGTTAAAACTCAATTTTCTCTCATAAAATAACTTCATTTATCCAAGATGTCTACTCTGTAACTATTTTATCTTTATAACTCTATAACTCTAAACTCTATAACTATAACTATTCCAAAAATATTTGTTGTTCCTTCCGCCAGGAACAGATTTAAGGATAAAAATGTGTGTCGTAATTCTAGTTGAAATATTTTTTACAGTCCTTTGCATAATCGGTGCTAACTTGCATATTAATATTAAAGGAAATTAAATTGTTGGGATTTATTCATCTGACAGTGAATATTTATACCAACGGCTACATGTGTACATATAATCGTCGGATAAAACAAAACGGTAATCAGCGGCACACCGATTGCATAAAATGCTGTTTCTAATCCAAAGTATAAATCTTTTAATTGAAGAAAAAATGTACGGCATGTAATGAGTACTTTGAAACTACTTTAACACACCTTCAAACCAGTATACGTTGTTGATTGTTGGCAGAAATTTATGCGCTCTGTTCGCTTGAGTTACGAGTAGAAAGTCGATAAGGCACATCGTGCTCACGGTACAAGAATAACCCAGCATATTTATGATATTCGTTTCAATTTTATCTAATCGGCTCCAGGGCCATTAATTATTAGTAGCTGTGAACAATTACGCTTTGCGCGCGTCTTCCTGTAACTTTCTACGATATCTTGCGCGTTCCTTTTGCTATTTCACTTAAAACATAAAACATCTTGTTGCGTAGGCCCTACTATATGTATACACACGTTGTATCGTTTCGTAATTGATCAATTCAATAATCATTATCCTTTTGTAAAATATCTATTGTGCATTTTAGCATTTCAGATTTCACTGAAATGGTTTACATTTTTTCTTACACATGCAGATATTAAATTATATAATTAATCTTTCATTAGAAGTCTTTGTTAGGCACGGTAAAATATAATTTTTACATACATAATTCATAATTTAAAGTTACAGTACTTTGTTAAAACGGACTCGAGAGAAATTGTATTTTTAAGATCATCTTCTGCCTCCCATTAAGCTTTTTCAAATATACATAAAGAAACAAATTTCAATGTAAATATTTTTTTAATTATATAGACACCTACATATAATACCTTCGAGTGATTTACGATCTAGTATCCAGTTAGCTCATAAAGTTTCTTCGAAATGTTTTTGCAATGAAAGTCTGCCTATGTAGGTAATCTCAAAAATACAAAGCAGTTCAGCCTAATTCAGTTCAGTTTCTAATTTTCGATCTAGTCCTCTCTTATTTGGCATGTCCTGCTTTGGAAATTTCTAAAAGATTTCTAAGACGCGGGAACGTATTTAATTAACCTATCTTTTTATGTTTTTGCTCGCCGTCTTTGCTCATATGTTTTATTTGAAAGTTAAAAACGATAAGTTAAGAACGATAAAAAAAATACAGCATAAAGGTGTAAAGGGAATATTGTACATAAAATGTACAACTCGATACATCTACAGTTTATGAATTGATGATTCCATTAATTAGACGCGATATCAGAGAAAAAGCTAAAACACTGATTTCTTCATTTTCTAAATTTCTCATAAGAGTAAAACGGCGATAAATGTTTCGAACGTCCTATGTATTGTGTTCGGTACGAAGCTTACACATCGGATCGCGTGAATTCACAGATGTTCGGCAAACGGCTTGTAAATAATTATGACCTAATAACGCGTTCGGTGTATCACGTGAACGCGCAGTTTCGCTTTCGCGCCATTTTGACGAAAATCGACCATTGTAGTTGCCGTTGGTAACGCAAGATCATAGCCGAGTAGAAAGAGCTGACGATGAGAACGAAGGTAACAGCTTGTATAAATTTGAGAGTGTGTACCAAGCTGTATACAGACGGTAACCATTTTCTGCGGAAGCAGCCTTTCTTTGAAACGATCCTCATAAGCTCGACATAAAATAACTCCATTTTCACAGTGCCATTGCGATGCTTAGCACCTGGAGTGGAAGTCACGGCGTAAGCGCGGCAGCTCCACGTACCTTGAAAAATACACAGACGACGCTCCGTTTATGGAAATGCGTTTGGCTTATCTCATATACGCTAAACAAACTAAAAGTTCGGTGTTTCGGCTTTTTCGCTTGCCGAGGAATTCCGGAAAACGAACGTTTATATTCGACCGTCGCGTCCGTTAGATCGGCCAATTTACACAATAAAAGGCTTGCGTTTCCATTTTCATTGACCAAATTCGTTACGCTGCAACAACTTTCTAACTGATAACAAAGTACTATGTTAAATTATTCGACGTATTATTCTTGCATAATTGGCCTCTTATCCATTCGATGAACGTTTAACATTCCTTTGATTATTCGCCTAACGTTGCAAAGACTGGTCAATGACTATGTAAAGTACAATAAAATTTTGCATTTTTCTTTACACTTAATGTTACATTATCATTTAAGAGATGCAGATACATGCACGAAAGATATGAAATCATATTTAACTATCGCAAAAACATCAATTTAATTGTCAATATCTGACACTTTGACAGCGCTTTACGCATAAGCACGTATATTGCATATTTATATGAATATAAACATGTAAATTTAAACAGATTTTACCTGAATTATGCATACATATATTATAGAAGACTAATATTTTCGTTAATCACATGTATATAATTAGCTGGTTCTGTGCCCTTTGGTTGGATTTCCGTGAATAACCCAGAGACAAATCGGCAATTGAAAAAGAAACGAAGGATTAGAGAGGAAAGAATGAGAGCCACTGATCTTTCACGAGTTCTTTCGCAGCAAGCAAATGAAAAGTTAAGAAGGCGCGCGCGGTGCCTTGTCGTACCGCTTCGCCCGGCATAATGATTAGCAGGGGACCCGACGTGGATACACACGTAGGCCAACACAGGCACACACGTCCGATGAGAAGATCGACGAAGACGTGTTCAGTTGGTCGGGAAAGAGACGAAGCAACGTGGAACACGATCGGAAAACGACAGGGGAAGTCAGCCGGTGAAAGAGAAAGAGAGAAGAAATGAAAGGGCCAACAGAACCAAACCTATATACCGGTGTGTAGGGAAGAGAAGGAACAAATAAATAAGAGGAGAGGGAGAAAGAAAAAGAGGAAGTGGAAGAGAGGGAGAGAAAGAAAAGGAAGGGAAAGAGGGAGAGACAGATTCGCCTATCCTGTGTGCCTGTCCCGTTTGTCCGTGCACTGTCGGCGGCATGCTTCATGTCGAGCTGACAGCTCGTATCTACATTCTGCCCGCGAGAATCTTTATAAGCGTTCGTGGGCGAGTGACGAGCTCGATGACTGGCGGGCGTGACGCCTGCTGCCTTGCCTGACTCTGCCTGACTGCCTTCCTTCGTACCTCGTTACGACGTGCCACGGGGGCTGACACGAAGGGCACGGGGTAAGGAGTTACGATGCCTAGCTATTGCACGGGACAAGCCTTCGATCTGACAGTCATGAATTTCCGTCGGCTTTCATCGTCCTTTCCGTCAGCTCTCTGTTAGGAACTGCTCCACTATACCTTGATCGGCTTGTTCTACACGCTCATTTGTTTCAACTCACCCTTGTCCTCATACACGATCTCCCCAATCCTTCTCAACCTCTTTCTCCCACCCTTTTACATTCCACCGTACGTTCTACTTGCGTGCGTCCATTTTAATTAGCCATGTAAGCCTGTGCCACTTGTTTCAAACTTCTTCGATCCTTTCCTATAATATTATTGATACCTAACCGATAACGTATCTTTAAATCTCACCAGGTATCGGGGAATATTTTGACTTACGTAAACGTTAAAATTATCTATGTGTAGTACAGTTCTTTTTGGAGTGGACCATTAGTTGAATTAAGAGATGATCGATTGGTCAGCAAATATTTCTTAAACCAGGTACAATTTATGTACGATATAAATATAATAAATTATAATAAATGATATATTTAAACGGACAAATAACGAGATAAAGCCAGTAATTTTCATTTACTTTCTTAAAGTTGTTTTTTTTAGAATTGGTTTGTTATATGTGTTCTTTTTTCATTTTTATCTTCTATATAGCTTTCGGATTTTTAAGATCTTTATTTTCTGCTATTTCTCTTTAACTATAGAAGTACATTGTTATGTATTATATATTATTGTACATGCGATTTATAGCAGAAGTTTCATAACAAAACAAGTGATATTTTACGAGGCTATAAAATGGGTAATATTTGCCTATAATATCTGTCAAATAACTAATATATTTACACTAATAAACAGTAAACTAATACGTATGTTTTTAACGCGAAACATTATCTTTTTCCTGTTCTTTATTAACAGCTGCTACGTAGACGCATACGTAGACAATATAAATGGTGGGAAATGAGGAATTATACTGCTTAAGCAGTTCAGTCATGATTTCCAACTGATTTTCATTATCCTTGGTGTTAATTCTTTAACAGGAACCAACATAATGTTAGATATCTTATCGCACGTAAATGTTCTTTAAGTAGGTACTTACATTCTGTATTTGTTTATTTGTTATAAGCGAGAATACAAAGTGATCCTTACTAATCCGGATTGTCCTCGACAAAAATGTTTCTAGAAATATTATAATTTGGCGGAAATGTTAATAAAATGTATTGAAATATATATACTCTAAGAGGAAATTTTAATAACGGCGAAACACGCTCTAACAGAATACTATCATTGAAAATTTAATCTTCTCGATCTTAGAATAGAATTAAAACTTTTATACATTAATAATGCATTTAATATATATATTTTTATATATTATATATATATATTATATATATTCAATAATATATTTAATTGTGAATGGAATGTTTTCGATTTCTTAAATAATTTTCAGCTACATTTACATCGTCTGCTAAATATTTTCATATTTTATGTGTGCTTATTGTTCAATAATTGAATATTAAACTGAAATTCTTTATTTATCTGTTATATTATAAAACATTCTAGTATGTATAAGCCTCAGTACAATAAACGAATAGAACACAAATACCAGATATTCGATTTTATTATTAGATTGTTAGATATTAAATTATTTCTTATCCTTAACCATGACCATTTTAAAATACTAATCCATAAATAATAATAATAATTATATATGTTATATATATATATATATAATTTGAAAATAAATTTCTATCTTTTGTTCAGGGTGTTTTATATTTTATTGCAGCTAAGTATTTGTTTTGGTGTTTATATGTATCTTATCTTAACTGATTTATATGCATTTGTAATGTTGCTTTAACAAAATGTATATTCAGAAAATAAGGAAAGACATATTGCTGAAAAATGTTAAAAGAATTAATTAATTTTCTTTAAATATAAAACAACGTTTTCTATATGGGATGTCTCATATGTATTGGTATAACAATTCCGTTATTAATTTGTTATTACTTTATATTTGAAGTGTATCTATCTAATTACATCTTCCTATATAGTCTGATGTCAACTTAATATTAAAAGAAATTATATGTTTTTAAAAAAATTATGATTTATTATTTTTTTCTGATATAAATAATCCAAAAAGGAGTTCGATTGTGCCATTAGACTATAAATGTTTGACTAACAATTGTGTTCTAAATAAATTACTCTGGCGTTGAATATCAAAGTAAACTATCCTATAAATTAAAACAAGAAGTATAAATACGATATAATTATTAAAAGATCAAAATATGTAACTATATACACGTATTACATCACAATAATTGAACACGACTAATCTTGAAGTTATCGATTTTTAATAACGCTTTTATCAAAGTTTTAGTACACGTAAAGTTATAGAGGGAATTAGAAAAATGATGCGTTTGGAACATATAAAAGTTAATCTACTATAAATCGCTGATCGCCGAAATGAAAAGATTTGTCCTTTATCAAGTTGGAATCGAGATTTCTCGGATTTGTATCCAGCGGTTAACTGAACCGTTTATCTCGCTAACACGTGACACGATCACACTGTTCGTTTCGGGTGAATGGGGGTTTTACTGGAATCCGAACTTATTTACGAACCATTGTAACGTTACAGAACGTGACTCCACTTCCGCCAGAACAGACTTGCGTGAAATTCATGTTAGCAGACCGTATTATGATAATCAACTCGTTTTTTGTTCGAATGAATAGGACTCCAATATTCGCTGTATTGCCTCAATTTGATCGTTCTTGGTTTTCGAAACTTTATGACGTTCATCCACCAAGTTACATTAAAAAATTATCTACCACGTGCACATATGTACTTTATTTTTATAACTCGAATTCCAAAAGGTTTAACCTCTGCTAGTCAAAGTTTATCTTCGTAAGTCGAAGTTTGATCACTGCTATCTCTACTACAACACGACATAATATGTAATACATATTACATGTACAATGTTTACAGAAAAACTGAAATAAAAAATAAAAAATCAATTTGTGTTTCAACTTGTACCCACCATGGTGTTGACCCTCATGCATGTATGTACAATGTAAATACGTGCACGTACATACATGTATAAGTTATTTTCGTTTGTGAAACTTCTCTTACTCGACGAGCTCGATAAAACAGAAACTTTCACAGCTCGAAAATTTTAGCTTTTCCTTTGAAATTCGAGTTATCGAAATTCTACTGCGTTATATTTTTTTTTATTCTGCGTTCAGATACTTTACTCGACGCTTTGTAAAAAAATATATTTTCCATTCGTTTCGCTTATATTCTCTATTTAATTTTCCCATGTGTTGCCAAATACGATTATCTACGTTCATCAAAAAAGATTTCCTTGAAATTACTATGCAAAAAATTCAAAAAGTAAATACAATTTACTACTTTAATTTATTACTGCCAGCTCTTTTCGTACGATACGTTAAACTGGTTTTTATATAAGCATCTGACGGTTTCGTCAAAAGACTCAATACAAGTTCATACAACTTTATAATTGGGGAGAGAACGTGTATAATAGTACGATATATGTATGATAGTGACATACTTATTGAATATTCGTGAGAATTGGAACTCGTTTCGTTCGAGCCAAACGTCAAAGAAGTCCTTGTGCATTAACATTCTACGGTGTGTCTTTGGACTATTAAGAGGAGCCAAAAACCAGTCTTCTGATGCATTATTCCGTTAAGTGGTTGTCACAAATTCGACCTTAATTGTAGGAATGACAAATGGCACGCCTGTGTTCGGCGTGTTTTGTGTCTTCTCGGACGTCAGCGACATTACAAAGCGTTTCACGACGTTGCCAACAGGCGTTCTATATTTGAGGACTAAGAGACTTAATTAAGAGGGACGGTAGTGCATACCTTCGATTTTTAAACGTGTCCATTAGCTTTATCCGATGTCGTTTATATTTACTTTCCTGTTACGAAAACTATTCAAATTATATACAATGAACATAATTCACATCAACGATAGGTAGAAATATCTCTTTTGTATTGCGTACAATTTCTGTTGCAGAAAGCAAACATTCTACAGCCATATGTCGTAATTATCGTTATTATTATTTTAATTGTGTAAATTATTAGCTTAAATTATTTAAATAAATTAAAAATAATTTTTAATTAAAAAAATAAATTTAAATAAGTAATAAAAAGTTAATAAAGGGAACAGAGAAATTCAACACGAAAGAAACAGAGAGAGAGAGAGAGAGAGAGAGAGAATAAATTTTATATACAAGTAAAAATACAAGTTACGAAAAGTTTATTGCAGCCTAAAATAGATTTAATATACATACATATAGTCATAGTAGACTGTAGACTATGCCTATATACATACAACAAATTTATTTTATTCTTATTTTTATTTTCATTTTCCTTTCTATATCTATTTTACATTTTCCGGAATATTCGTAACTACCGTTAAACATTATATCCACGGTAAAGTTTATAATAAACCTTGAAAAGCCTTAATTAGAGGAGAAATGAAAGTGTAACCCGTGTAAGCCGTAGTGATTCGCCTTTGTCATCGAGCAAACGAGATGGGATGAATTCCGAAATCTCAGTATCTTTGACATTCTGCCGCAACGGAAACAAACTGCAACTGAGAGCAGTGTTAGGCGTGCAACCGAGTTGAAATTAAGTTAGAAAACGCGCCTAAGTGCGGGGTAGACGCGTGGAAGATCAAAGGAACCGCATGAGTGACGGAAACCAGCTGCTAGACGATGTTCCCGACTCTCCAGATTTATACACCCATTTTCTTCCTTTCTGATGCTTCTCAAAGCACCGTTTTTCTGGCTTCTATCCTCCTTTCTATTACAGCTTACTTAGCGTCATTAAGATTATCTGTTGCTCGTTTTGCTGCATTTTTTATATGAATAAATATGCGACTATTAAGAAAATAAAATATTACCTATTTCACACCAGGAAAGTGATGTTTTTATACCATTATGAAAGAACGAAATCAACTAGCAGTCCGACTTAATATTTATATACACTATTTTTCTTTCTGATAACTACAAACAGTACCATGCAATTATAAGATATCTTCTTACAGCGGACATTAGCGGGTAAATCCCACGAAACTTATTAAATAGTGATTAATGAACTGTAGTGATTAATGCAACATGTATTAACTCATACCAAAGTTATAATAAGGAAAATGATTTTTTCCCGAATTATATTCACAATATTAAGAGAATTTAAGACAAAAGTAGCTTCTCTCTACTGTCAAAGTATTCATTTAGTTTATCCTTTTGCTCAGCATTAAGTACAAGCTTAAATTTATCCAGTTGTTTTATGGCAACATTTATAACACGGACATTTAGATTTGAATCTTTTAAACTATGATACAATTGAGCACTATATATTATACATATTAATCTGCAGCCGTATTTTTCGTTCTATCGCTTCTTTATCCTATGACTGATAATTTACTTTTTGTCACGAGTTTTAACATGAAAGGAAATAATCCTAAAAGTTAGAAGAAATGAATGTAAATAAGTATAGCGAAAGTTTTTATTTTACGCTTGGTAAAGTTTGGCACACTTTGGTACACTTTCGCAAATATTTATCGAAAGTGTAACATTTATATAAATTCTAATATTAATAGAATAATATACAAAAAATGAACACCTTTTATATCTGCTCAAATTCGAAATGAAGAATTTAGTTTTATAGACAAAATCTAATACGCTCTAATAAATATTCCATATAAAATTTATTATTCGAAACTTATCAAGGTATAAGGAAGTAAGTTATTCAAGACTTCCTTAGTAGAATCAATATTTGGTAGAATTGTGAGTAGATAATTTTGAAAAATGATTTGGGCCACCCATAAGTGAATCACACTGTTGTTAGAACTGTAGCTACCTCATGAGTGCGTGTATAGACGGTTGTTTAGGATTACAACACACAGAGATAACCACGGGCATGAGATACATAATGCAGCAGGTATTGTAAACCATACCACGCCCTCCTGCATACAATACGCTCTACCGATGCATTCTATTGTTGTCTTTTGGAATAAACTCAGTCAGCCACCACCTCCCTGAGGCTCTATATTATCTTCATGCGCGTAATACATATTGCATTCACGAGTCTCTTTTAGCCTGCCATTTTACTTGGTATGTTTGACAGAAGAGTTTTCGAAATGACTGTGTTAACTTTGTCCTGATGCACTCTATTCCAAACTCACTGCTATAAATATAATATCACCTTAAAAATATTTTCGGAATTACGCACAGAAAATTCTCTTGACGTGAAGAATTATTTGCTGTTTGTTATTGATATAGGATCTATGACATTCCTTAGAAATATTACTAATTTTACAATGCAATTTTGCTCAATACCAATTCTGCGAAAATAACGTTCCCTTTATCCTAGCAAAGGAGCTTCCCATTAAGGAACAGGTTGTGCCTTTCTACGTGACAGGTAAAGAAAAGACAGGGTGATATAAGCCATGACAGCGGGAAGTGGCAGGCAAGGTATAATATTCGAAATCTGGCATCCAAGTATAGATCCCAGTTTCGTTGTAGTAAGTAAGAACCCCTAGGGGAGATGTAATCCGTGATAAGCTCCGATTTGTTTGGTAGTTGCTAACAATTGCGGCATCTGTTAATCACTGGCACGTTTGGCAATGCATCTTGAACGTACTTTCAATGTTGATAAGTGGGATGATTCTTTGGCAGTTTCCCAGCAATATGTCATTTAGTCCATTTAAACGTTAAATACTTAAGGTTCGCGAGAAAGAAGCTTTATTGATCGTTTAAAGTATAAAAATATGTGTAGCTACACGTATATTTTTAGATACGTTTCAAAGACTCGTAAATATCGGGTGGAAGAAATATAACAAAGATCAATCTAGAATGGCGGTCATGTTAAAGTCAGTTTGAAAAAGGAATAAATTCACCTGCTCGAAGCGGCAGGCGTGCGATGATACCATCGTCGAATGCCTGAATCACGGTATCGCGTCCGATAAAGTCGACGAAGCGGAGTGTACGAGTGGACTGTCACGCGATGTCGTATTCACGTCGCATATACGACGTTCCGCGCTAACTGGAACGAACGTTCCGGACGTCCCTGCTCGAAAGCCGCTGCGTCGTTTTCCAGTTCGTCGGCGCGTTTATGCATCCGCGTCCCACTGCGCGTGTCAGTACCAGTATTTCAAGCCGAACCATGTCCCCAAGACTTATAATTTACGAACGAGTTGAGTGAAGCGCACAGAAGTGCACAGCGCTCAACCTCTGGCGTTGATTTTGGCTTTGGCGTGTCCGCTTGTTTGCCAGAGCGTATAACGAAGCGAAATGGACGTTCTACGTGCTTCGAGCTACACATAGGAAAGGTGTTAGGATCTTGTAGAAAGATTGCGATTGTATGCGTGGTCGAAATCCAGCTATACTCTAGCAACAGCAACAGGAACGGCAACAGCAGCGGCGGCAGCAGCAATTCTGAAAGCGATGGTGGTACACCGGTACACGTCTGTGTCCGCGTGCTGGCCGCAGCCGCGGTAGTGGCATGGCGCGGCGCGGCGTGGCCACGGTGCGGCTTACCATGGCGTGGCCGTGACTCGAGAAGTGCCGCGACGTGGAATCAGGGCCATGCTTATGCAGCCCGCCGCTTCTCGGCCTGCGTAACGTTATTTATCACGGCCGCCGTAGGCGCGCAGGCGGCAACTTTGTGCCGACCTCGCCGCTCGCAGCCAGAATCGCGATACAGCCGACCAGATATAATTTTATTATACCTGCGAAGTGAGCGCAGAGGGTAGTTTATCAGCAGTCGAGTGTACCGGTTCTCTATCTCCCTCCAATTCTTCCGCGTCTCTTTCTCCCTTTTTCTCTCTCCGCTCCTCTCCTTCTTACTCTTGTTTTCTCTTTTCGTATTCTCTCGCCTTTCACCCTTCCTACCCCAACTGTTCTGTTTTATACCTGTCCTCCTTCTTCCGCTTCTATCTCTCTCTCTCTCTCTCTCTCTCTCTCTTTCTCTCCTTCCTCTTCCCGAACTTCTCTCTTTCACTTTCTCCGTTTCTCTTCTGCTCACACCGCGTCGTTTTACAGTACGCCATGCCATACCACACCGCACCATACTACGCCACGCCACGCCACGCCGTGTCAGGGAATAATATAGTGCTGGCGGGCTCTAACGGCGGTAATGTATGGCCGACACTCCGGGCAAAAGGGTACGCCAACTCGGAGGACGCCAAGGGTGAACAGGCCGAGCCACTCTGTCACGCAGTTTTCACTGAGCGCCTCTTCTTCTTCCTTCTCCTCATCCTCCACTTCCACGTCGAGAGATTACCGCCTCCGATAATTACGACGTTTGCACCCACCGGGGCCGATTTGTCTTCCACGTTTGTGGAGGGGCTGCGATTCGATGTCGAGCGCCACGCTTACTGACATTCTTCGCTGTTTCTTCTTTCCTTTAACGAATCTCCGTTTACGGGTACAAACAGGACACGCGTCATTTCCAATATTTTTTCCGTGACTTATTTGCGTAGAAACTATAATTTTTTTTAGCGATAACGATATTTATGAAAATTTATCTTAATCTAACTTCGCGACACAATATTTTCAATATTACTTTTTTTTTTTTTGTTTCTTTACGGTAAGAGGAATGGGAAAAAGCGTCTACACATAATTTGCAAATAATATACAAACACAAGTGGAAGGTATTAAAAATAATTGACCTACCAAGTACAAAATACAAAATACTTATCTGCATGTGTGGTTGTAAAAGCCGCTGCTGCTGCAGCATACAGTCGAAGCAGTAATAAAATCAATGTTTATCGTAAATGCGATATCCGCACAGCCTAAGATACATCAGGAATGCGTCAATTTAAATGCTTATCTACACCTTGCACGCCAGCTCGCGACTCCAATATCACGATATAATTAATTTCATAATACATATTCCTTGGCTTTGCTCCGCTTAATTGCTCACTGTTAGCGCCGAAGCGAGAGAGTCGGCGAAGCGATACCTAGATTCAAGGGAGTAAAGGGAGAAAAAGCGAGCGGAATAACGATGACGAGGACGGAAAGAGCAAAGAGAGAGAAAGAGGGAAAATAGGTGTAGAGAAGGGAAGAAGCGAAGCGGTGTTGCGTAGGTGGAAAGCAGTTAGCAGCCTCTCGGGTTCCGCTAAGCGTTTAGCGGTAAAACTAATTACCGCAGGAGTTTCAAGGAATGCGTCTAGTATAAAATGAACGCGATTGATATCAAGCGCGCTTCTGTGTAGGTATAATTCACTGGGGTTTTCGAACGTGTAGTAACGCGTATAGATGCACTGATCCCAAATGAAGTTCCCGATTCTCATGAAGAGGTAGCTGTAACGTCTGTACGTTTCCTCTAGGAAAAAAAGAAGGAGGAAAAAGAGAAAGAATCACAGCGGATCTTATACGTAATTAAACTGACGCGAATGGGGCTAATAAATTTGTGCGAGAGCATAAAACAAGTCTTGTAACTCTATCGAGGTAATTGCGGCGACCACGCCTCGTTGCCGTGGGCTGCGGTTGGCTCTCTTACACCTTTTCGCATACCGCAATTTGATATGCTATACTACAAACCGCTGTAATATCTACGGTGTACCTTGTCAAAGCGTCAGGCCACGCCAGTATCGGCGTCAGCAGTTAGACAAGGAACAGGAACAAACAATTAACGAGACACCCGTTAACCCATAACGTGTCTATTCAATGCAAATGACTTACTAATGAAAGATAAATCTTACACAGCTATCGAGACGTGCACGGAGGTGAATATTAAAGCGTGTTATCTCCCGGTTCACGCGTTTCGCGAGAAACAATCCGTGGTTTTTCTTCTTTTGTAATATCTTGAAAATTTCTCCAGCTCAACGCAACAATAATCGCGATCACGCTTTGATCTTTCAATCGAGCATTGAGAACAACTATCGATAACTAACGCATCCGTGCATTGATGTTTCAAAGCATCGACAAAGGCAAGGGAATCGGGGCGGCGCTTTGAAACGAGTGGATTTAAAAATCAATTCTGCTGGACGACCGTGCTTGGTAACATAACGACGTTATTAAACAGTACAAAGGAACTCGCGCCACACGAGCCATTAACGTCGAGTAGACTCGGATGGACTTCCGAGGGCGCTACAGTCGCTGATGTCGCCGAACACTGTTCATTCGGTGTTTATGTGTGTCCGTAAAACTCACCGTGTGGAATATACCAAGTCGGAGGAGCTAACCGGTTCCTGGAGTCAAGATGGCCGCTGTGAAAGTAGAAGGGTGAAGAAGAAGAGGGCAGTTAGGGAAGCAAGGAGGTAGGCAGCCAAGCAGCCAGCCGAGCAGCCAGGGTGGGCACAGAGCGATCATAACTCAGGTGGCCGCGGACAAGCAGCGCTTGTTCCGTGCATTCGGAACACGGAACACACACGAGTTCGCCGACGTTCTGCACGACGTGCCTTCCATGGACGCCTGCAACACTGTTCTCTTCTCTTGTCTTCTCCTCTCTTCTCGTCCCTTCTGTTCCCTTCTTTTCCCTTCTTTTCCCTTCTCTTCTCTTCTCTCTTCTTCTCCCTTCCTTTTCCCTTTCTATTTAGCTTTTCGTCTTTATTTCTTTCTTGACCGATCGGTTTCTCTCCTACTTCTCTCTTTCCCTTTCTTCTTCTCTGGAGCATTTGGACGTTCGCGGCGCGGACGGTGGCAGCCGCGGCACGCCACACAATCCGGCAATCTTTCTTGCGTATACTCACGTGCAAAAGTTCACTGGTAACCAGAAATTGAACACATTTTTTTAGCCGTTCACGAACAAATATTCAACAGAAATTTTTAAATAATTTGTTACATTACAAAAGTTCATACAGTGGAGTCTCAAATCTTAAATTTAACTTTGGTACACGCAAAATTTATCCGTGTTTTATTTTCTATTGTTTCATGCCCTATCGTGGACTATCACCTTCGTGTAAGACGTTTACGCCTTGAACATGCAACAACAGTAACTCCGAACTGAAACGAAGCGAACTAAAAACTAAGAGAAGATACAATCATGTTAAATTCTTGTAGATCTAAGTAGAAGTAATCCGAATGATTCTAACTTAATAATATATTTCCTAATGTATATTATCATGATCGCGAAGGATGAAAATATCATCAAGGAGATAAGCACTCATACCTATAGCAGAATTAATATTTTGTGTTGTGCCGATAGCGATATTATAAGATCACTATAAATAGTGTCGCTAGAAACCAGGTTTTAATATAAGAAATACTAACTATCGATCGTATTAAAACTTTCATGTCACGATCGACCGCCTTATCACGAAAACTGTGTTACACATTCGATTTAACGTGGAGAAAGAGAAGAGTGAACGTCCGCTTTATGACATACCATTGTATATACGTGCATCAACGGGGCTTTGGTCGAGGTCGAAGATATAATGAACTTTTGTCAGCGATTGTACCAGGTCGCCCGAAGAAGAACTGGATACGTGGTCGCCAGGTCGTGTCCGTCCATCCGTCGCGCTACAAATGAAGACTTTAAATAATTTAGTCACCGGCTGTAAATCCCGTCGGGAAGCGACGTTAATCGATACATACCGCTGTGTACCATGCCGTTATACAGCTTGGGAACATTTATGAATGCGCGCTATGAATCACGAGATAATAATATCGTACGTGTGTAAGCGTGTCTATGAATGCGTGTAAGTACGCTCGCGGATGCGCATCACCTTAAAATCGCAGTCTTGCTTTGGTTCGTGCTTTGAGCAATTGTTGTAATGTATATGTATATTTCTTCAAACCGTCTAAAATTCGCTTATCCATTTTGAAAATATTTAAAAAATACTGTTTGTTCATTACTAATTAATTACGCCAATAAAAATATTCTCGTAGTATTATCTATGATTTGAAATTGTAAATTATGAAACTAAATGCATTTGAACCAGTTGGATCGTTCGATAATTGGATCGTTTAAAAATTTCAGGACTTGCCAGTCTTTTGTACAATTAAGCTTTTAATCAATGTTGGCGAAATGAGTTATTACGACGCAGATTGTTAGCGACAATGCAGAGATAAAATAATGCCATCACTAAATTTGTACGGTTGATCATAAATCTTGAGTGTGAGAATGAACACTTCAATTGGCACAATATTTCTTCCACAAAGTTGTCATTCTTATTTATATTTTCTTCGAAATACGAAACACTACACTATTTGAATGTCTTTTGCGCAATCTCTGTTTGTCGTCCTTGTGGATATATTTGATGACCCTCTTCCTTCGAGAGTTTAAGTTGCCAAGACGAATATTTCGTTTTATAGAAACAGTTATTAACAATTATTAATGAAAACAGTTTTATTAATTCCATATATAGATCTTCGTATATTACTTTGTTAAATGCTGGATTATTATAGATCCCCGTTCTGCTTAAGTATTTTGAATTTTAAATAGGAATTTAACCTAATATTAATTTGATCTCGTGTATTTATCAATTAATCGATAAGTGATAATAGATTCTATATTTAGAGATAATGGAAATACGTAACTTGTTTTTGTATTATATTTCATGTGGTTCTGTCTTGCATTCTATGTGATTGATAACAACCGTCCTTCTTTACAAAAATATCATATTCGAATAGTAGATTTAAACGGATGTGAACTAATTTGAGTTGGTACCGCTTTTATTTAATAGTCTCATTACTAGGGTGATCGTCTTAGATTATCCGTGATCCGTTTTTGGGGCGGCTACGATGGATCGATTCATTCTCCGGGAACTCCACTAATAAATTACGATAATAGCATTAAGATAGATCGACGGATAGACGCGTAGGCGTGGAGACGTGGCGGCGGACAATATTTTAGCGTGCAGTAGCTTTATGACCAGAGGTTACGAGCCAGGAAGAGCCATAACGCCTCGTATCTCGTTGCTTCGTACCCCTACGTTCCTTGCATTTGCGGGAAAGCTCAGCACGGGTGCCAATTCCTAGGAGCGTATCGGACCATAAACTGGGAACGTGATGTATGTTACCTTATACCCTCTTCTCCTGCAATCCTTCCAACATTGCTTTCACCCTAACGTTCCTCTTCTACGCTTATACTCGTCCAGCGCGTCCGCACTCTACACTCGTTACTCTTGACACGTGGTGCCATGAAATTCGTTGTATTTGCATTGATTTCTCGACAGGGACAAACCTACGTACAGAGTATCTCATGAATGCGGTTTCAATTATTTCAACGTTCCCCGTTCTTTAGCCGCATGCTTGTTTCTAGTTTTCCGCACAGACAGTAGAATTCATATCCGCATAACGAGGCACGCTTTTAAAGGAATTTCTAATCGCGAGACACGGACAATAAATTCAAAAATAATTAAATTTAAATATTAAATTGTCAGCTACGTTTCATTTTATGGAAGTCGATGGATCCTCGTGAAAAGAGTGTCATTCGTTAGAGCCTCAATAGAGAAACGTAACGACTCTAGTATTATTGTACGGAAACCGCAGAAAATTGGAGAAAAATAACCATTTTGGTGAACTTGTCGGAAATCTTGCTTTGTATGATTTTAAAATATGTTGTAAAGCTCAACATTTTATACAATTTTTTCCTATACGTATAATGGCGATTGGCCTTAGCTTCTGAGTTATACGTAAAAATATCTCGTTGCTCGGCTTTAGTAGTTAGTACGTAGTAATATTAATCTGGTGCCATGAGACCCTGCGAATCTCCTTATCTTTATTAATATAAACAATGTTGGCTGGCCGCCTCAGGACGCGGTGCGCAGCCGGATTAACATTACGTACTACCAATCTTATAGTTCTATTTTGCATATAACTTGAAACTTAAGTCCGACTATCGCTTATATATACAGCATTTATAGCATATTTTCAAATCATCTCAACTTAAGAGATAGTTTTTTAACAAGTTCACCAAAATGGTGATTTTTTTCAAATCTCTAGCGGTTTCCGCAAAAAACCACAAGTGCCGTTGTACCTTTCTATCGATGCTTTAACCAATAATACCTTTTGTTTCGACATAACAGGTTATTGTGAGATGCCTTACGAGCTATTAGATGCCATATAAACGATCTTTTTTGCTTTTGTTTTGTAACTGCTACATGTTTCTATTAAGATGGCACTTCGATTGGGTGAATTCATAAAATCTGACGTTCAATTAGTAAGGTGTTTCGGACGGAGCAACGATACGTCTCATTATTGTCACGCGTGTGTCGTCGGACAACTTTTGTACGATCAGCAAAGTGGAACATGGCACAGCAGAAAAGCGCGGACCTAAATGAATAAATTAAACTATCCGGACGGTTGTGTATCGTAAGCACAAGTCGTAACACTCAAAGGCGCAGTAATGAGAGTAAATCACGGATTTATAGCCGTCCGTCGGAGATTATACGGTAAATACGTATGCAGTTTATCGTCGGTAACTGCATTCAGCCGTCGTGAAAGCGCGCGCGCGGGCACACACACGCGTGACGCTCATATTTTTCGTCACCTAAATGCCGAAGGGAGACGTTTCAACACCGATATAATATTACCGGCCTATTCACTTTCAGCAACCTTCGCTCTGATGCAACCCCTCCAGTGCCGTAACTAACGAATCCTGCAACAAGTTTCTCAAGAACCGCAACTTTTTCCTTTGAATAATTTAAGCAAATGATAATTTAATCAACGTTTCACCTGAAAATAACGTTGAATAAAGCTTTAACATATTTATGACCCATTTTAATCTAATCAAGTATCCTGATATACTTTGCTTCTGAAAATTTTATTATTTATACTTTTTATTTATACTAGCGATAAAAATTATGAAATTGGAATATGTTGAAATGTATAAGAAACATTTTTTATCATTGTATTATAAATTGTAAACGTTTTTCGTTGCAGCGTATAATCAAAAGTTCAGTTCGCGGTAAAAACAATGTAAAATTGCGGCATGGAAAATTCTAAGAGCGATGATATTGTTTCTGATGAAGTAAAGTTTGTGGACTTGCTACCTTGAGAATTACGGCACTGTCTCTGTCAGAGCTCTTCCTATTCCCGACGGCCGTTCGTACACGCCTATAGACTTGGATGCGGCTATAAATTAGGTTTTATGAGGGAGATAAAATGCGCGTTATTATCTAAACGGCGACGCTTTTACAGAGATCGTGGCCCACGCTATTTTTCGTGCATGTAAATGTGTATGTGCATACAGACATTTTCTTATGTATATCGTGCATTCGCGCACGGAAAGGCATTCACCCTCGAATACATCGTCTACGACGAACCCTTCGTAATACGCATAGATTGACTGTCAAGTTCAGGGAATGAATAGGAAATTGGATGGAAAGGATGATAGCCCAAGACACGAAATAACATTTATCACGTAATGTTTCAGTCTAACTGCAATTTTTTTTAACACGTCGCAGTTACAGATATAACTACATATTTCCTTATTTTTCTTTGCATCAAAAATTAGGTGAATGTACTTACACGCAAGGTGGAATATTAAAAATTTTTTATAATCATTTTTAATCTTTCGTAATCGAGGGATTTATACTTTTTCAATGTATAGCCGTGATATAAACATTGACTTTTATAATATAACGCCATAGGTTTGCCTATTGTATGTAAAAATAGTTTTGCATTTTGTGTATGCTGCTGAATCGTTTGATATTTAAGTTGCGAAAATGCATTCAGTAGACTATAAATAGCGATGTAACGAGTGTCATCTCAACGATGTAACCAGTTGAATTTGACAGTGATTAATTTTCTCATTAAGATGCCTTGTGAATAAATTCACCGTTTAACGTTTTGTCACGCCGACGTCTCGCTTCGAACGCGCTTCAACGTATCTACACACATGTAAACGCTTCTTTTACCTTCGACTCGTAAATAGCGTTTTTAAATTCTATGTTAACTACGAAACTTGAGACCCTTCTATTTATATCTAAAAATTAAATGTTACGCTTGGTCGTTTTCCACATGACGTCAGTACGTAATATTTTACAAAAACGACGTATTTGTCGATATTTTATCTTTGCCACTTAAATACGAAGCCATCGATCGTGCTTTTTATCGATAACAGATTAACGCGAGCGGCAGAGACTATAATTTGCATCAATTTTTCACGGCGTCATTTTTCCTAGATGTATTATCGGAGACAGATTACGAGTATCGATGCACGGGAGAAAAATAGAAAACAACCGTCGTGCAATTTATCTCTCCGAAACAACGATCGAAATCGATATGAAGCCGTTACGAGGATGCAAATTAATCTTCGATCGCAGCACCATGAAGGGACGCTGTCTGTTTATGCACCCAGAAAGACGAAACGCGCGACTTACGAACGCGGGACCGACATTCCCTATAATTTATAACAGTGGGTTTCGCAATAAGAGCAGTCAGAAATGACCACCCAGTGGCAGGGTAAAGGATGTTCAGTCATAACATCTGATGAAGCGAAACATTAACGAGGCGATATATCAGCCGGCTCTTATAGACGTAGCGTGGGCGGTATCTTGGACATCACCCAGAAGAACGAGCACGAAATGAAATGTGAAAGAAGTAATTTCTCGGGACTGCCATGTCTGTTCATCGAAGTGGTAAGAGACTCTTTGGCTTATTCACGACTGCCATTAAACTCTTCAAATGATGAAGGACCGCTGAAAGTATGAAATCAATAGTTCTCTGTGAGATAGCCAACGTTGACAAAATGCTGTCTAAATAATATTCTGTGTATGTGTTACGCGATGCTTTGGTTCGTAATGCAATGTACACAACGACGTATGCTATTAATATTGTTTCGCAACATTTTGCAAACAATGTTCGATTTTAAACGTAATTGAAATATACATGCTATTGTATACATACTGTATACACACACATACTAATATACATACTGAAATATACTATTTGAAATTTCATCGACGTCTGTAATTAATATTAACACAGTTATTCCAGTGAAACGTCTAAAATTGATTATCGTAAGGTTGAGTAATGCGTTAAACAGTGAGATATAATTCAGAACGTTCCTGATCTATCGTTTAGAGTCTAGACCTAGATTCCTCTTCCGAGAAATATCGTGAGAACGTTTATTTGCTAATGTACTTTCAAGCACATCGGAGTGCGATTTATGTGTTTCGAACGCACATTCCTAAAGTATTAAGGAAAGACCGTAACAGACTACCCGTGAAAACATAATTCACAGATGTTACACGGACGTTTATCAATGCCTAAGAAAAATTCACATCCTCTATTCCATGAAACGAACTACTCAATACTTTACGTCCGTTATATGTCTGTCGGAACCTACCTCATTTATCATGTATAGCTATTCATAAATAATATTACCTTTCGTCGTAGATTGATGCTCAACTACTATACGCCAACTATTAATGAGCATTTGTAGTTATGCGAATTGCATATTTGATTATTAATAATTTCAAAATGTGGATAACTTGAATAGCAAGTCTGGAAATAGGACGCTTCGAGTTTTCTTTGGAAACTATTAATGATTAATGTATTTTCTAGGACTCATATACTATGAATAAAATAACTCTTTCGTTCCTGATATACTCCGTTACAGTTATACTAATAGCCCATGCATTTATCATTTTTGTAGATAATGTAATATTCAAAAAATTTGTTACACTCATTTTTAAGACAACATATATTCTCTGGGCCAAACAATCGTGTAAGCTTTTATACACTACATAATATACGAGTACATTAAAATAGAAAAATAGAAATAAAATATCATTTATCAAATGAACATTTACATAAAATGTTGTACCGTGTGCTACTTAATTCTTCAAAATTTTTTTATGTCTTTTATCAGTTACTCTACACCATGTAAACATAATGGCGATGAAATATCATAAAGAATAATCTTATTGGTAAACTTGGCGAATAACAGGATTTCGTATTAAAAATAAAAAAATGTTTGTTTGTGGCTCCATCATCCACTGCAGTGAGCAGTTTCCCTTAAACGCGATGCGTTACGGGAATCTAAGGCTTCCTGGGCCTTGATGTATGCTACCTATTTCGCTGACAAAAAGCAAGAAAGCTGTTCTTGAACCGGCAGTATAAATAATCGTGACTTGGCGGGTTAGCGCAATAAGTCCGCGCAGAAAAATACGAGCAGCAGCGGCGGCAGCATTGGGACGAAGCCCATTATTCATTGGCTTAAGCCAGGTTCCGAACAGCTAATGAGGCCGGAATACCGGCATGACCGTGATCATCGTAACCGGTATACCTTTCTTGACAATTGGTGACGTGCAATAAGATCGCGACTGCTGGAAGAATGCAATAAACCTTCTGTGAATGTGTTATACGATATTACAGCTACATGAAAAAGTGCGGTAATAGCACCGTGCACCAGTTTACCGATATAAAACACGCAACTAGCGATATAAAATTCTCAGCAAATGTTATTTATTACATAAGTTCAATTCAACAAAATTTACGACTTTCTCAAGCAAAATGATATTTCGTTAGTTTCAACTAACTAAGATAATTTAACAACAAATTGCAAACGATTAAAGTATAATCTGGTAAATAAATAATATAAATTATCTCATTAGATATAGTGTACTATATTTTTGTATTGTACTGTTAATATTTTGTTTTTTTAGTTCTGCTTTCTATGTCCTTGTATATATCTCGATGCTATAACTATTGTAACTTCATGATTTTCCGATTGATAAAATAGCAATTTGAAATAAAAATTTTTAATAATACTTCAAAATTCGTACTTCTTAACAATCCTCAACAGTAAAGTTTCATTATAATTTCGCACTTTGCTTTATATAGGTAGATATATCTACCGTTTTTTGTTGAATCGAAGGCTTTCAATCGAATACCTACATTATATTGATATATCAACATGTAATTTGCATATAAATAGTATTCGTTTTTTGTTATCTGCGCCTTTGTTTCGTTTTTCTTCTCACTTATAGCCATTTTAAATGTTTAATATTTAGTTGAATGATATTTGAGCAATCAACACTTTGGTAGCGTTATGAATATCATTAATTTTATATATAGGTGCTATTGTTGCGAGGAGATTTCAAACAAATCAACCATCCGATTAACTACAATACGTACAGCTTAAACTGAATAATCTAATCTATGATTTATGTGGTTCGAGGTTAATGAGAATTGTAATCTAGTATAATCTCAAATGACTTTGCTATCGATTCATAATATGTAATATATACTATAAGCATACGAGTTCATGATCACATTTGTTATACAAGTATTGCAAGAAATATCACTGTTGAAATAACGTAGAATTCCAATATAATATCGCAAATGTAATACTGAGTTTCATTCGAAAGAAACAACAGTAGATCAATCACGAAACGAATGCTTGGATGATCGTACTATCGTAAAAACAAGCCAATTTGTTCAATTCGATCAAGGTCTATAGACTCTCTGTACTTGTATAATACTTATAAACGATTATAATTAACATATTAAAATTTATTTTTCAGTCTTTAATTTTATCATCGACCATTAATATAGATTCGTTAAATTAAAAGATTCGTTATTTTTTAAAAGGGTAATTTCTATAATCAAAATAAATATCATAAAAAATCCTAAAGAAATATTTGAATTTTTTCATGAAAATATTTTGTATGTTACTTATTATATGCTATTACGTTGTGGTTTATAAATACTTACGAATTTTACGTGAGTATACACCAAATTTTGTGAACAACTGTGTATGTAATAATAAATGTGTACATGTATTTCGCTGGCCATTTAGGTAGAGCAGAATATGGGATTCTGAAAATGAAAGCGACATCTCGGTAAAAATTTAACGGCTGACAGCATGGATTATATAGCGTGCTTAGCGAACGGCCAATAAAGGAAGACAATAAATCCTTCGAGAAAGATATGAGCAAGCATGACAGCGGCACTGTGTCGAGGCCCATTATTCATTGGCTTAAGCCGGACTCGAAGCAGCTAATGAGGTCGGCATACCGGCGTGTTCGCGGTGATCATAGCCGATGGACAGGCATAATAATCCGGCAGAGATTGCCGATCGGCGAAACGTCCGTCGGCGTGGCACGGTAGCCACAGATGGAACTTCGATATGGTCGTTGAGTGCGTGTCGAGACCGAGCGAGAAACCATTCCTGGAAGTAGTTAACTACGTTGTCGCGTCCTGACGCGTGTACCGATTCGTGTATGTTCTACCAGTTAAGGTCTCGGTACGCGCTTTTCATCTATCGACGTTCGATCACAGTCGCACGTCTACATATACGTCCGTCCAATTTCCTGATTCTTTTTGTCATCGTTGCGATAATTTTTAATTGTGCTGCTCACGTAGTTTACTTGCACGTACATATTTGGATCATGTAGAAAAAGCATTGTAATTTTTTTGTTTCCCAACTGTTATTGTTAAATAATTAAATAGTTATTTATGAACCGTCATTCAGATTATAATCGTCTATAAGTATATATTGGTTTTACTCGTACAATTGTGTCGTAGCATATATGCATATAAACTTTTGTTTACAAATAGCAAAAGTGTATCTAGCGATGAAGATGATTGGCAACAATCGTCAAAATAAACCGCAATTACATTCCAGTACTACTTAATTACTAAGTATTATTAGTATATCTTTTCATGCAATGTATCTATTGATTACGGAAACGATACAGACATTTTCGAAATTAGTGGAAAATAAGATCAAAGCATTTATAAGCAGAACAAATTCAATAATTTACTAGAGCGTAAATTACACTAATTACACAAATCTATTAACTTTGTGTTGTAAAACTTTCATATTTTGCAGAATATTTCAATATAAAAAACGTCTTTTATACAATTAGATACTATCTTGAAACAATTGATAAATGTTGGAATTTTCTTAGAATTTGGTTCAATTTAGACAATATGAAGCAATCCACAAATGACTGCTCTAGAAAGTTACGCTAAAGTGTGTAAACGGACTTTGTTAATAGTTTTCAAAAAACAGTACAAGTAAATAAATATAGCTTGCAGCAAGTTTTTCTTCGTGAGATATAGGTACAAAAGATTTAAAAATGTTAATATTTGCGTATGTTACAAAAACATACTAGTTATCTAAGTGCAGACGAACTAAGGTACATAATAATAATTTTATGCATGGTCTTTCTCATTCGTTCACGAGTGCAACAGATGTATTACATTTTTTGTCGATAGTGCAAGCCTTTAGCTGCATGAATACAGGTGTGGTCAAGGACATATTATAAAATGGGTATGTAGGTAATTTTACGTTCTTGCGCAAGTTTCTAGAGAGCAAACCAGTTCGAACAAAACTGCCGGAACCAATTGCGATCTTCGAGGCGAGCTCCGATTAATTTCGATGAAACTAGTCAGTATACCATAATTGCGATACAAAAGAAACTATTGGAATTGGCGGTAATAACACGGTAGATCGGGACATCGTCAATTTGCATGGTTAACTAAATGCGGTAATCAATCGTTGTTCACTTTCTTTTTCTCTAGTCGAATCGACGATAAAAATCAACATTTCGTTGATTATAGCTTCTTGGACTGGAAAGTGGCGTAATGAAATAAATAATGAAGTAACGCAACAACTTTACCCAATCCATCGTTATGATGTTATCTACACTTTTCCACGTAGCTTGTAAAAGTCTGTTGACTGAAATCTTTGACAAGCGATGTTTAAATCCATATGTATGTGTCTAAAGATTACTGTGTAAGTAACATACAGTAACATACAAATATACATAGAAGATGAAATAAATTTTGATTATATCAAAAATATGTACTGTATGTATTTAAGAAAGAGAATATTAATTACTTTATTGTACATTTTGTAAATATGTTTCAGAAGAAAGTCGTTTTCCTTTTGAACGAATCTTCGTTTTGTGTATTCGACTGAATAGTTTTACTGTCGACGCATATACATCTTATTGTTAGTAGTACCGAATATAGAGTGGCATTCTTGATGCCAGGAAGTGTTCGGTTTCATGCATAGGCTCCCGTCGCGTCGTTACGGCTTTCTGTAAGTACAACCTATAGGAAACGGAATGTAATGGAATATCAGGTTGCTTACCTTGTTACCCCCACCTTACTATTATTTGATGTCAGTTTTATGAAAATATGAAACCCATAGTTTTTCGATATCGGATTTCTGCCATTTCTACGACATTCTCATGATACGCTATTAAATTTTCTTAAAGTATACCTAACAGTAACTTTTTATATACGCTCCTAAATATATTTTTAAATATATTTCTTCAGCTCCTTTTTAAATATATCTCTTTTAATAAACGATATTTTCGAATATGCACGTAGCGCCATAATACATAAATTACTGTGATTTTCTAATCATTATGTTATTAGTTAAGTTTTTTAAAATATTCAAGTGATTAGGTGGTTTTAGACTAATACTTAGATGCATTATCTATACTTATGTTATAAAGAGAGAAGATCTGTGTGCGTATCGGAGGTAATCTCAGAAACTACTTAACCGATTTGGATGATTCTCTTACCGTTGGAAAGTACATTTCCATCAGATGGACATAGGTAATATTATATATTATTACCCTCACTCTTCAAGGAACTAAGCAGTGAGTATAAATGCAACACAAGTTGGAATAACGCAGCTTGATTTCCACCACTACACAGTTGCGCGATCAATGGTAACTTTCTACAAATGAGGCGCTCAGTGGAAAACAGCTACATGTCATATATATGTAAATTTTCGTCTTTTGTATCATTAATTCGTTCCTGCAATGTGCTGTATATCGTTTCACCGAACAAAATCGTATTATACTTTTTTCACGCTGAGAAGAAAGAAATAAGTAATGGAAAAGGGTTCCATGACACTCGGCTCTTTAGCTTTGTGGATATGTGACAAATCTTGACAGCAGTTGTCGTTTACCATGTTATTCAAGTCCCAGTTAAGATAATTACGATCTGATACTGCATTTCCCATGAAAATAATTTTTCTTTCAACTTGTTCTTCGTTAAAATTATAAAACGGTCGCTATCTGATTTCCACTGGGCCCCCCAAATATCTCTCAAATTCCATGCAAATACCATTTGATTTCTACGGATAACGATAGTGAATCTTGAAGCACGAAGAAAAATTCTGGGGAACAGACACGAAGCATCCAGATGTCAATCGGTATGATAGAGAAATTACTTATTGTTAGATTAAAAAGCAATTTTCCTGCAGTATTTGGGAAAAGGAAAACAATGTTGCCGTGCAACTTGGTTTTGGAGCACATACTTCTCTTTTTATAATATTAATATATAAGTATAGACAATATAGATTATTTAGTTCATAATTATTTCGTTATGTAGCTAATCAAAATTGATTCTTAGTTTCGTTTCGTAAATAAAATGCTTAAAAGAAAATTTCAGTCATTCCGAAACACCTCTGCCTCAAGGCAAAAATGTTGTCAGGCTTAATGAGGCAGAAGAAGAACGGAAGGATCGTGTATGAAGAAACGATGTAAGCACTTCAGCGGCTCGAGTTAAAAAAGCTATGTAATATCGCCTTGAGCGACTTACTAATAAGAGATTACGAACTTCTCAGGCTCGAGCTACAGAAACAAGAATGTTTTTACGTCGTGTCGGTTTATCACAATTCGGAAATTCATCAAACCAATACGTATTAATTCCTATCAGTAATAAGGCTGAAAATGTAGGTTATGCAGAGGTATTATAATACCAAAAATTAAATAGAAAGAAATATCACTTGTTTCCAGTTCTATGCGGTCTGAGTCGTGGATAACAACTAGTTAAACAATAATAGAAACGCTGATTGATTAAAAGATATTTCAAGTGAGGTTATTATATTTGAAACTCATCAGATGGATACATTTTGATTCAATAATAATCTAATTTTTCAATTACTTATCTAAAATTTTATATTTGGAATTGTTCTTGATAAAGTTGAAAAGAATATCTAATAATATAATTTTATAATTAATAACCTTAATGTTATATTTGGAATTGTTCCTTTGATAAAGTTGAAAAGAATTATGTAGTTAAAATATTTGTCTGATTAATATAAAAGGTGTTAACCCTTGACTGTTTAATTTTAATCCGATAATGTTAGCTAAGATAAACGTTACAATTATTAAAGTACGTACCTATCTATATTATAAATGCATATATGTAAATATAGCTACATATACGTAAATGTATTTACATTAACGATATGTATTAACATTGAATAGTTCGAGAAAATTATCTTGACATTTGAAAAATACTTTGACAGCACAATATTTGCATAGGTATTTAATTGCGTAATTTCGTATGTACATACCCTTCGATCGAGCGAGAGACGTATTAGCGTAGACTTGATCGCTCGACACCTCACAGTTTACGATACGATCGCATTACATATCGTCGTTTTGTTGTATTGTACGAGTCGCGTCAATTTATTTTACGTTCTCATGTAGGTTGAACAAGTTGAATGATATAAAATGACAGTGGTACATGTTTCTTCCACCTTTTACACGACGCACACATTGATCGTGTCGCCAGATATGCTCAGCTACTTTAGGAAAGCAGCTCGACTTTCTCATAACTTAATCCAGCGACGAGAGAGCACGATTTTTATGAACGAACAAGTTGAATGGCCGATAAGATATTGACGAAAATGTTATTAATACGCTAATATAGATTTGTATTTATCTCCTCAAGCATTTAACGGTTTATTACAAATTATTGCGTACAACTACTTGTATAAAGAAATTTTCAAAGTAGGTATAAAAATAAATTTGCAGTGTACTTGTATCTGTACTTGTGCCTGTAATAAACGTAGAGAATTTCCAGACGATACTAGTATATTTATTGCATTCTGTTCGTAGCTCTAATAAAATGTTTCGTCGTGTACATATAAATAGAACATAGGAAGAATAATAACAATAAGCGTAATTGAAATGAAAAAATTTAGTAAAAATATAAATTTACTCGAATGGCAGGCAAATAATCGTGGCGTATGCGGTCTATTATGGTATAAAATATAAATGGTCCGCTTAGAAAACAAGAATAAGCAGAGACCGTCTGACAGATGCATGGCCAGTTTTCACTAAGGGGCTGAAACGTGTCAACGTGTCTAGGATAAAAGACGAATGTCCCAGGAAGGCTCTCATTAGTAGACCACAGTGGGGCGCCCCAGATCTTCCTTCGTATTTCCAGTTTTCTACTTTTCCGCTTACCGTTCATCACCGATTCTACATAAGTTCTGTGGAAGAGGATTCTCCAGGTGCTCGGTCGTGTCAAGGGACTTCACCAACCCGCCTACACCAACGCCTACCAACTAATCTTTGCATTCATTCGGACAAAGGTCATGACTAATGATCTTAGTATACTGGCACAATAAGATTTACTTCTCCTTTTGCACCCTTCTGTGCTGTGCCAGCTGAATAACGTTACTAATTTCTTTTCTGACTTTGTCACCTGGTGAAAAAGATCGTCCAAACTTTGTTTATTCTGGAAATTCGTCTAAACCGGAATATTAACAATGCCATTTTCAACGCAGTAAAATAAATTTGAAATTAGGAAAACCAACCAAAATTATTCATGACTATACAATTTAGTTAAAATAAAATTTGATGTTTATATTTATATTAAGTAATAGGTATTAATTGTGTATTTCAATTTTTAATAACTTACTAGTTTTATCTATTCTAATTCATTCCTGATTTGTTAAAAGCTCGCCTTTTTCAAATATTTTCCATGTGTTTTATATAACAAATTAAAATTNTTACACGACTTAAATTTACTTAATGCACATTTATATTAAGTAATAGGTATTAATTGTGTATTTCAATTTTTAATAACTTACTAGTTTTATCTATTCTAATTCATTCCTGATTTGTTAAAAGCTCACCTTTTTCAAATATTTTCCATATGTTTTATATAACAAATTAAAATTTTACACGACTTAAATTTACTTAATGCACTTACTTATATTTGGTCAAGGCAGTGATTAAAATATCTCTATAAAGAACATACGAGACATTAAATTCATAATTAACTACTAATATTTTTTTGCAAAAAAAAAAATAATATTATTAGTTGCTAGGTAGTTTTATTCTATATAAGTGATAGGTATTTCGGTAAAATGTTTTAATTATTTATTTGATTTCTATGTACATAATATTTTGACAATCATTGTTCTATATTTACTGTTGAACTATGTATGTATATATTTTTAACTACCGTTTTCACATTAAATTAAAAGTAAGAATTTTTAGTAAAAGTGAATTACAATCATGGACAAATTTGGTATTATAAAATATCTTCTGTCTAATTTACTTAGATTAATGTTATTCAATAGTACATTTATAAATTGTATAATAGTAATTATATAATAGTAATATTAATTCTATAAATAGTATTATATAATAGTAATAGTAATTCTTCGTCGATTCGTTTATATTGAAACATCGATGTAAACAAGCCATGTTTTACATAAAATCTACAGACGTTTTATGATCGATGTTGATTAACATCTTTTAGAATCGACATTGACGCACGACAGAATATGATTTATTTCTTTCTCAGGCCCTTCTACCTTGACGGTATCTTCCAGAATAGTACATGGTGCTAATTTCTTCTGGATCTTGGTCGTTGTTCGAAAGGAACCGGAGCGTGCTGGACAGGCCGTATTCTTGTCGATGATTGCTGGGCGGGCTGGTCAGACAGGTCATAAATTTCTGTCTTGAAAATTGTAATATATTCTACCAGCCCTTGATGACTTTTATTGTATGCCAGCGTTGTGGTTAATGTTTTTCATGGATGATCGAGACAAGTAGTATCTATAATGTAACACGTTTCCGCCTCTCTCTCTTGACCAAATTGGGGAAAGAGTGTTTTGTCTCTACGTGTCATTATTTAAGATTTCGACATAGGTAGTGTTATGTTAGAATATTTTTCGTTACAAATATTTGATCGATTATCTCTTCTATAACCGAAATATCACTTTATCTGTTATATATCACTTTTATTATACATACTTGCAAGTTACAAATATTTAATCATATTCTACATACAAACTAAAAGAAAACAATATTTCAGATCATATAAAAGATCATATAGCGAAATTGGAAACGTTTTATATTATTGAAGATCTTTTTCATAAACTTAAACGTCGTTTTCTACAACTGGTTACATAAACGTAGAAGCTTGTTAACTTGTTTGGTAAAAAGAAGTTTCCATGCACATAATTTACAGACCAAGAAAGGAATTCGTTAATTAAAAAGAAATTTATATTGCCTGTCATTATCTTTTTCGCCCTACTTTATTGCTATGATAATTTCTTGAGATAAAAAATTCATTTTTAGTTTCTAGTTAATTAGTTAGTCTTTACTTCCGTTAAAAGAATACATCAATTAATTGTCGAATCGATATAATGTTCGAGAGATATATTTTGTCGAATTCCTGTGCAAACGAGCTGCGATGTAAAAGAATTATAACTTATATGAAGTTTTATCTACAAAGTAATTACTGGATCGCGTAGCAGTAACGAATGACTCACGATTATGTTTTCCTTCGGTCGTTCAAGTTCTTTGGAAGGCGAAATGGAGCGGTTGGAGCGAGGAACGTAGGTTGGGGCAAAGCAAAGTAGTACAATCTGCGAGACTGCCACTTGGTCGTAACAGATACGCCAGGAAATAAATGTCTGTATAAAGGAGTTGGCAAGTTCCTCGGATGATATCAAGATGCCGCCGGCTAATACAGCTTGCGCGAGACAAGGGTGAGGAAGCGTTTCACCAAGGACATACCCCTTTGTCCTGCACCTTTCTTTTTCTCTACGATGTATCTCGATATCAAAAGAATTTTGGCTTTATCTCCGCGCTTTTATCCACTAGGGAAACGATATACTATATCCAATAAAGAGAAATTATATTCTGTCTGAAGTGGGACTTCTGCCCGAATACGGGAATAGCTTGGCTTCCATTTTCCTTTAAATATGTCCCTCGTATAGCTTGCGAAAACCCGTATACCTAATCTTTTCCGAGCTACATACAGAGTGAATAACCTAGATTGATCACCTTGAGTACCTCAGTTTATTTTGAATATAGAACAAAAATTCGAAATTATCTAATAATTTAAGTTACTTAATAAATTAGTTACCTTTATTGAAATACATAAATACGGTGATACTGTGCAATTAAATTGGCATGATCTCTCGTATATTGTTCATGAACATTGAAATGTTTCCTATCCATTACTAATAATTGTAGAAAACTTCACTCAGGAGTCGTGCGACCTTTCAAGAAGATATTTGTAATCAGAAATCGTTATAATAACGAAGAAAAAATTTTTCGTCCTTGCGGTGACTGCATTCAAGTGATCAAGTCACGTTGTTCACCCTGTATATATACATATATCTAATCGTCATTTGAATAAATTTGTTTCTGCATTGATGTAACTGAATACATACATACTTTGCCTCTTATAATCTTAAATAGCTTTTAAGATTATAACCTTCTTCTAGTATTAAAACTGTTTGAAGTTATTTATTTAATTGCATTTATTTAATTCTATGCAATCCAGTTTTTGCTAAAGATCTTTTCGTGTTTTGAGAAAATTGCTTTGCTAAAAAATTTAAGAAAGGAGGATGTTAAAAAGGTGCCAAATTTGTATACCTCCCGGCACCTAAAATTCGAATGAGGCTTTATTCTATAGGTCGTAGAGAATCAGAAACGCACAATTTTTTAACTCGTATGTCATGAGGAAATTATAAAATATGTAGGTGAAGTTGATGGTACTTCGGAAGGCGAGTTGCAACTTTCTTACTTTAAATGATCATAATTTTGGAATGAATGCGTGGAATACAAAAATTCCAATTCTATATGATTTTATAAAAAAAATATCGATACTTACGTAATATGTAAAAACATATTGCTCATATTGTTAACAAATAAGAATAAATCGTTACAAATTAAAAGAAGGTATTACAATGTTAATATTCTCTGAAATATATTTGTTATTATACTATAACTTACTTTTGAATCAAGCTGCAATGTAATGAATCATCGCATATGAGGAATCGTTATATTTCATCCCTCACTTCTTCAGATGATAGTTTTCCAATTCAATCGGCGTTAGCAATAAAGTACGCGATGTATACGTATCGCATAGCGATTGTATCAATCGCTAACGTGCAGCGTGCATTTTTTACACTTCAGACGATTCTGTTAGTTTAAATTGCAAACTGTTACCGCCGATACACTCAAGCGTCTTTTTCTCGTTCCATGCTGCTGCGATCATATGTCATCCTTTGTCCTCCGGTTAAAAACAACGAAGACAGACATATGATCGCAGCGGGATCACTCACGAAAAACACTTGAGTGCATCGGCGGTAAACGTTTGCAATTTAAATCAACAGAATCGTTTGAAGCCTAAAAAATGCACGCTGCACGTAAACGATTGTATCATATACATATTTTACATACATATTTTATCGTTAACGCTGATTTCATTAGAAAACTATCATCTGAAAGGAGAAAGATGAAATATAATAACAATTCTTCATACGCGATGCATTCCATCTTGATTTAGAAGCAAGTTATAGTATAATAACAAATATACATCGTGGAATATTTGCATCGTAATTTTTAATAATTAACTTTATTTTAATTTATCGTGTTTTATTATTATTAATTAACAATATGCGGAATATATTTTTACATATTACATAAATATAGATATCCCTTTATAAGACAGCGTTCGAATTTTTGTATTTCATGCACTCATCTCGAAATTACGGTTATTTCAAGTCAGAAAATTTCAATTCGTCTTCCGGAATATCGTCAATTTCATTACATCTTTAATCTTCCTATCACATTTAAGTTAAAAAATTGTGCATTTCTAACTCCATGGCACCTATAGTATAATGGCTCATTCGAATTTTAGATGCCGGGAGGGGTACAAATTTGGCACCTTTCTAACATTTTCCTTTCATCGGGTAACATTTGAACAAATGTTTTTGGTTGTATTAGTACTTGTGTATTGATACAGTCACTTGTTCTCGGTAGTATTAGTACTCGGTAGTATTGCGTATCCTCCTTATGAACTATTTGAACGGCGCATCTATGTATCTATTTTCTTTTTTCGTAATATTTCCACAGGTTTTTTATTCTCCTTGATACAATAGTGTTAGTTTTTTGCGCAGTATACGCACCAATAAATAACTCACGCTGAAATAGAATCGCGAAGATACTTAAAGGGTTCGAGTTTGCTTCGAGTATTTGCTCGATTTAGCATTCTATCAAAAATTCTAAACATCTCAAAGACGGAAGCTAAACAAAGAAAATCCTGTGCTTTCTAACAAACATTTCAATATTTTATTATGTACCTTAGTTCTTTATTATTACATACAAACTATTTCTTGTACTTTGTTATTACAGCCATGTTTATTATTATATAAAAATCATACATAGGTATCTTACTTTCACTCAAAATTTTCTCACATGTACGTTTGCCATAACATAAAAGTTTATGACTATCCCTATGTGCATACTATAACTGAAAGTTCTATATAGATTTGACGGCATCGTACAACCCATCCAACCGTTATTTTTAAAAAAGTTCCGCGTCGCTTCGTCTTGAAATATACGTTTTTCAGGCGAAGTAGCTAATGCCCACCTACCTTCTCCTAATTGTTTGACGGACCGTATGAGGGAAGCCGACACCGGACAGGGTGACCATGATTCGTGACCACCTGTCCATGATGGACTTCCCTTTGGAGGAGGGCGCGTGTAGTGGCACAGTGTATGGTGTGTTCCCTATGGGTAGTACACTATTTGTTAATGCTCATATGATGATCGTGTGGCCTCTATACAAACATGTCAAGTTGTCGCGGTGTAGTAACTCCATTCGTTGGCCATAAACAGTTGGCTGCTCGGTCAGTGTTGCGTGTCACGGTGCTGTCGCTATTTAACCTTCTATCAGATGCGACTTTCGCGCCATTCATGTAACACGCGCATTACCAGCACCTGCTGAGGCCAGTTTCAGTGGCTGTTTCGGTCGCATTTTAGTTACATAATGGCAAGTTACTTTACGTGGCCGCGAAACAACAAGCTATCCGGGCGATTAACGCTAAATTATACTCTTTAGCTGCAAACTCTTGAGCATCTTTTTAAAATTACTTGCTTTTACCGTCCGTTTAACGTTTTCTACGTAGACGCTTCCACTTAAGTGCTAACGCACTATGCGCTTTTTAACAGGTTACACCTGTTGAGAAATAAATGAACAGCAGTTCTGCTATCTTAAACTAAATTTTGTTTATGACGAAATATCTAATCTCAGTACATGTACAATGAGCGAATAATTCATTTTTCTTTTAAAGGAGAAACAAGCTTTTATTTTTGTTAACAATATTCGACCGTGTCAGTTTCTTTACGCATTTTTGTAGTAATTTTGATTTTGTATACCTAGACGGAGGGGGAAAAAATTAAACTTTTACTTCTCATTAAATAATATAATTTTTGCCTGTTATTTTCTTGTATAACATGGCAGTCATAAAAATAGAAACAAAAACTAAATTTTGTAGCCATTGTGAAAATAGACAAAAACAATTAATTAACATTTAATTAATATTTCAGTATTTTAAATTTCTGTTACTCAGTGAAAGGTTAAAGGTCTTTTAGCAACAAGCTAGTATCTCATTAAGAAAAATTATTTACATATATGGCTCTGAAAAGTTCTTACACGTTCTAAGATAATTGAAAATATTCTTAAATTTTGTTCTTCTCATTTACGAAATCGATCTCGCATTTGTGAAGCTTTTATGTACATGCGTGTAGCACGGGCCATGAAATTGACTTCTACAGTTTAAAAAGGTTACTTTCGACAAATCGTCGTGACAACGGTTTATTAATATTCCGAATTAGAATAGCTTGTCATGATTCACGGAACTAGGCTTTTGTGCGAGCCTGAAGGAGAGTTCCGGGGACACTCACAGCATAAATAACGATATCTCCCTTGGTCCGTATTCAGCTGCCGCTCCCTAACCAATAGGTACCGCCTCCTATCATCAAAAGTGACTGACAAGCACTCCATCAGCATTATATTTCGTAAATATAACGAGATTAGGTCTCATTGTGACGGGACTCGAAGTTAATTTACATTCTAATTTCTACACGCTACTGTCGCATCTTCTTTCTTCTTTCAGCAAATTCAAGCGCTTCGAAAACTGCTTGCAGGCTACTCTACGTCTGGACTTCGTCTTTTAACTTATAGATATTAAGTAGTATCTCGATGAGAGTAGACTAACAGATTTTTCTTTTTGACGAAAATGATATTCATGGAAATGAGATGAACCAGTACAGAAGTTTTCGGTTATAGTTTGGTTCACTGAATAATACATGAAATATGCGGAGAAGACACAGAACGTGTTCCATGAATTGTATTTCGGATAATAAGATGTCAAATTAGTTTTGTATATCTGAACGATTTATCGCGTTATGCAATTTTGAACATTTACATTACAATACACCTACATTACAAGCTTAATAAAAAAATTGTATTTCCTTATTTCCTTCATCTATTTTATTTGCTTTATGAATATTACATTAGATATTTAGGAAATATTCGAAACCAACTAAAATCGTATAGATCATACTTAATGAATAATTCGAAGATAAGAATTTATAGCCTAACATATCTTATTTTTTATCATTATATTTTTTTTAAATTACTTGAAAATAAGGACTAAGAGAAGTATAAAATGCAATAAATCGCTCCTAAAATAATTTAATTGCATGATATATCAATACTTACATAGCATAGATTATTATTTGTATTTTTGTACTTACAAGAAGAGTAAGATTTACTTGTATCAATTACTACCCAATATTTGGAACGAATTAAATAATGAAAAGTGTATATGTCTATAGTATATATATATATATATATATATACAACAAAAGAAACAAGAAAAAGAAATAGGTTAGGCATTAGGTTGTCCGAAAAGATTCTTTCGTTTTATTGGGAAATAAAGGATGCATATCATTTTTCGTTTTATATTATTTTATTATATATTATATTATATATTATATATATTTTATTATATATTTTATTATATTATTTTAATCATAACGTTCGACAGATTAGGTTTCATGTTTGTATAAAAATGCATTGTTGTAAAAGACGTGTATGTAAAAGAAAGACACTTTTCGGACAACCTAATATCTACTTTCAATTTTCCAAGCAGAATATAAAAAATTCAGGAATGTAAAGGATGATGTATAAATAAATATCAACAGTTTGACAGTCACGTATCCATGAAATACATCAATAAACGATATTGATTATATTCTCATAAAATTAAAATTGTTTATGTGAAAATTATGTTAAATATCGTTAAATAGAAATAAATAACCGAATTATACATATGTATACCAGTAGTAGTAAATATACATACATTGTGTGTACAAATATATATAATATAAATATATAACTAAATATATATATAATATAATATAAGAAAATAAAAGGAAATTAGATAAAAATAATAGAATGATTATTAAAGTTAATGGTTTAAGTTCTTTAAATATACTATGAGTGGCTATATACAATACATAGTGACAGGAATTTATCCTGCAAACATGTTCCATGCAGACTGGCCGTTTCTTCTCATTGATAGGGAACAATATGGACACGATGGAGTAGATGTGAGCAAGGGAAAACGAAAGCGCTCGTCAGATGGAATTAGGCATGCTTCAACAGATTAACGGAGCTGGCTTGACGCGATGGTGGAGAGCTACGGCTCAAGCTCTAGTCGGATTGAATTAGTCGAACGAAGGTAATGTTTGCGAACCATAGCAGTCAAGCACATTTTGCTAATCTTGCTGATTGTTTGGATGCAATCGATAAAACCGTAATGGTATTTTAGTCAAATAAAATCATTTAAATCTTGAAATTATTATTTGCCTGTATAAGTAGATACGTATTTTACAAGATAATTATATATTTTTATTACTTCATTGAAAACTGATTAAGATACTACCTCTTGAAAAATGTAATCATATAATGGTTCATTATTCATTACAAAGTTATACTTATAAAAGAAACAATTTTTCAGTTCTAAATCTATAATATTGACAATATAAGATAATTTGTAAATATAGCAAATATAGAGCAATGTGTCAATTAACAAAAAACATTCGGTTATATACATATAGTGTGCCTGAAAATATGAATCACACAAACAAGATATTTCAGACAAGAATTACATGATACTGAGGGGGACGTACTATGTACGTGAATCCTTGTTTATTTGATCTTGTGATCACCTAGAAATGGCTTGTGAAGGCCATATTAAATTTACCAAATGGGAACCTACATTTTTTATTACATATCCTTGCATGTAGTTGATATTGAGACGTTTTCAAAACTGCGAACTCGTGTCTTTCGCATCACTCACTATCGGGCTATGAACTTTCAAATTCAACATGCCGACGGCATTAGCGTCATTCGATATACAACACGGGACACATAAATATGTTTTTCATAATGTTATTACTGGTATGGCGTTGCTGGAACACAAGGTCGCAATTTTCTAATGTTACCAAAAAAGTCGGTCAGTTCCGAGCATTCACTTCTAGATAGTTGCCTGCATTGCTCTGTCGAATTCGAAAGTTCGTAGTGGAAGCAGATATGTATACGTATATGTACACTTTTAAAAATCATCAGCCTTCAAATTTAGAATAGATTTTCTCTTTTTGGATATCTAAAACACGCAATACGTTATTTAGAACATACAGATAGATATACGTATCTATAAGTATAGGTTAAAGTTGTAAAACGTATGTAATTATTCAAAGCAATTTCGTCTGAATATTCATACATAATGACGTGTAAAGCATAGTACAAGAGAATTAAAGAACGAAAGAAATGAAAAAATGCCAAGTAGAACTTAAAAAGACATACGTGTGTATAGTTTATATAACGTCCTATCCGTAATGAATATTTTACGCTACATTTTTTATATAACACTTTAACGATCTGCTCTGACGGTTTAAATAAATTATCAATTGATCGATGAAAAAAGAGTCATAAAATCTTAGCTCATTTTACATATGAATGATTTGATGGAAAAAAAACGAGAAGATTTATTCGCAAGAAGGAAGTGCCGCTTTAGAAGAATAAATTCATATGCAAAGGAATCCGCACGCAGCAGAGGTCATGATGAATATGTGTCTATATCAAACTATCAGCGGCGTCTTAGCGGAGGGTGCTGGCATCGTTATGGGTACGACGTTGACGGACGGCTCTCTTACGCACAGTTGACGGGAAACACAAATTGTGGGCGCAGCTGCGCCGATAGTAATCAAGAAACACGGTAGGTAGCGGAGTAGAGTGGCCGGATAATAATTCTCTCTCTGTCCGTGGAAGCGTGTACACACACGCCCTGGGTTATAGACTAGGAAGAGATGTGCGGTGAACATACAGGAAGGAGCGGTATAGAGGAAGAAAGAGAGAGCAACACGGAGAGACAGGTTAGAAGGAAAGGGAAGGAGGGATAGAACGGGACAGGGTTGGTGGCACTTCACAGGAAAACGATGTTGATCCAGGTCGATACCTGTCATCCGTTGGCCGATGCACTGTCGAGATTGCTCCTAGTTCAGGACCCGTCTCGCTTTACATTGATATTCGTGTGTCCCCCTGTTCTGTCTGTATATTGGCATACAATGAACGCCGAGCATAGTTTGCTATTTAGTGACGACAGCCGCAGTACGATATCCAGCTTGAAAAGGTGCAAACCTTTAGGTTAAATGGACAAACTCGTGCTTACAAAATGTATTCGAACCTCGAGGCGTGCATAAAATATTTTTAAAAGAGATATGGTTACAGCTGACTGGCTACGTTAAGCTTACACGTTTGAATATTGATTAAAAAATAATACTATGTTCGATGAAATTTTATCGACGATTTCAAGCATTTATTATTTTTCCTTAGTCTTTGTTCTTTTCTCTTTTCTATTACGTATATGGAGTCGATAGTTTATAATAAATTCTTAATTCTAATTGATATTTGATTTTCAAGTACGTATAATATAATGTACAGTGTAATATAATATTTATGTACAAGTACGTAATTATCGAAATAAATGAATTTTAATGTGTTTACGCTAAAATGTACATACTGTTGTGACTTTTCTACTGCTTACTTTTCACGAAAACTCTAGCATTTCTTGTTAGTCACAAACTATGTAAAAACATTGATATTCTAATGTAATACATGATAATATGTACAACGTTATGTATATTTTCAACTGAAATTTTATCAGAAATTTACTAAACTTAATACATAATTAGTGCGCCCATTCTGATTTCTCTTATGGTTCCTTCTTTACGATTTCCTCTCTTGATTACAATTTCATGAAATTATATACACTTTGTGGATAAGAGTTAAGCAAATAGCAAAATTATGCCGCAGTACCGTGAAGTCGCGTTTATAGCTACGATTTTACTTAATATATGTACATACGTATGTCACATTAGAAATACATATTCCGTTAGTCCGTATTCATAAAACATTCTAGATCAAATGATAAAACACAAATGCGTAAAAAGCATCGAATACAAAGTTGATTCCATTACCATAAAGAAGAGGATTTCAGTATGAAGTGGAAATGTAATATTTTCAGAATCAACGTACAAGTACGATAGAAAAACTTTAGTTTAAGTTTCTATCATAATATGAACAAAACGTTGAAGCTTGTCTCGATTTTTATTACATCTTTTATAATATAAGAATACTTTCGAAAAAAATAAGTTAATTAAAAATTAAAATGCAACGTTACTTATTTTAAAACATTATTAACATTATAACAGTTATTAATTTTAAAACATGTAAATTTCCCTTCCACAGCTGTACCGTAAGTGACGCCAATGTCGTAGCAAAATAATGCAATACGGTTTATAACATGAATGCTCGATCCTGTGATTGAAAGGTGTATCGAACTCCCAGTTTCTTTTTTACGCTGAAACTCGAAGAAGTTGCGTAAGTAAGATTAACTAAGATCATATTACATGGCTACCAATATGTTGCACGTTGAACATAAGCTTCTTTGCGATGTAATACCGCCTTAACAGTTGGTGAATATATCGGTGGTAATGTAGCGATTACATCTCTCCTTGTGTCGCCGTTTAGGTGTGGCAAATTGACCGCTGACATGTAATAGCGTGATTAACAGAAATTAGTTTTTTGTCATCGCGTTGAGTTATCTCTGAACCGTTCGAAGTCAAACACAAGTATGCGTTAAAGTCATTTTAAGCAGCATGATATAATGATAATTGACATTTCGTCAACAAAGACACAATGTCTAATACTTTCTGAATACTGAAATTACATATATATATATAGTGACAATGACGATAGATTTATATCGTTTAATAATTCAGTAATTGGGCAATGTCTTTATGCTCCAAAGAGCATGTTGTAGCTTTTAAAGTGTTAAATATTTTATAATGTAACGAATGTAATTTTTATTTCGTATAGTATATAATAAAGTACATAAATATTAATATTAAATAGCTAAATATGTACTTTTGCATGCAGAGTCCGAACTAAAATCCAGATAATGATAATTTTCCTAACGTCTTTTAAGTGTGTATTACGTTGAACGATGTTACTAATATTTTAAGCAGTACGTTACTCACAATTAATTCAAGTGATAAATAAGATCGGTATATTCGTGAATTTCGTTCGTGGCATTACATTAGCAGATGCACAATAGCGAAAGATCCGCATATATATAATAGTGGATACGAACGTTCTAGCGTTCGTTTTGCAAAGCAGGAGAAAAAAGTGGCCGAGAGACAGTTTAAAATTTACCGCCGATGGATAGAAAAGCGGTCCCGTGGCGGACTGTCAGCTGTTTTTCGAATTCTGTCAATTCTTGTCAGTTGCACCGACCAGTTTAGCATAAAAATGCTGTTTGGTAGATGGTCGGCTTTCGAAGGCTTTGGCCGACACGGTACAAACGTATCGTATATCAAAGCAGGCGGCCATGGCCAGGGAAAATAAGAAAGTTTTTGTTCTTTTTATGGAGCTACGGTCGCCGTGGGCGGTGTCTGATATACGATCGGAGTTCAGCATTTTGTTGACGAAAAAGCTACTACCTTGGCTCTGATTTTTCTACCAGGAGTACGAGTAACATAAATATTGCCATTTTGTAAAACAGCTTTCATAAAACTTGGAGCATTGCAAACATTTGTACGATTCATGGAATAGTATCGTGTATTAATTATTTTAGAAATTATAGGAATTTGTAGCAGAAGCACAGGAAGACGCACACATAAATACGTATACGCGGAGTATAGGAAACCAAACTGACATTTTTTCATCTTCTATATAACCAACAGCGGGAAAAATTAATTTTACTCGCATGTTCACATATGGTACATATTATATATGTATATGTGTGTGTGTGTATCCTGAAAGTATAAGAACAGTAAAAGGTGTTCATTTTATAGAGGATTATCATCGACTGGAAATATTGATTAATTAAAAAATAATCAGCCGATACATATTATCGTAATTAAATGCACGTTAAAAACTTGTACAGTGTGTGTAAAGTTTTTATTGTCCCATCAGTGAATTTTATCTTATCCTAAATTATTAATTATGCTTTCCATTAAATCGGAGATACAATATGCTTTTACGATCAATTATTTATTGATGGCTGTTATTGAAATGGCTATCATGTAAAATGTTCGAAATTCGTTAAACCATCTTGAAATCGATACACATATACGTACATAGCATAGGGAGAACGCAAATTCCTTGGTATACCAGTTTGGGCCTATTCCCGAGATGCCTATTTAACTACTGTAGTTAACGTAATATGACATCCGCCACGGCAAGCGATTACGGAGAACACGCGATGCAAATTTACGGTATTATCGTAATAAACAGGTTATAAAGGTTGATAGCTTCCTCGTGTATTGAAATTATACCGCAGCAGTAAGGTTTCTGCATGTACACTGCCACTATGTAAACGTGTATTTTATATCCTCATGTACGTAGCATACTTTTTTACCTGTACGAATGTGTAAATTTCTGTGTATGTGGTTAGATATGTAGATGTATACGTATATAGAGGAGTGCGTTATTAAGAATGTTAACGTATGTTCGTGACGGGTTGTCAGGAACCCTCTTATCCGGCTGAACTCGCTTCGGCTGGTAGATATAAATATGCAATAGCGCTTGTCATGCGCAGCGCCTAATAATTGAATGTATAATAAAGAAGGCGTCGCTCGGTGTCATGCTGACAGACAGGCTACAGAGAGGCTACGAGCGAGAGGAGCACGCAGACAGACGTCAACTGTCAATTTTATTTGCTTCTTTCGCTGATGCTCCGTTTTGCAATCTTTCGCGATTCCTCTCGATGATTGCTGCATGTGGAATCAGTGTTATCGGCATATACTGATATCGTATACCCTTCATTAGAACACTTACGGTTCTTTTGACTCAATTTTCTCAGCGTCCGGTAACAATAAATTAAATCTAATTTTTGTATCGTTTTATTTCATTTAGATTTAACGATTTTATTTTGATTTTATACGACTCATAATAAGTAAAAGATATGTTATTACATTTTGCAGATAAATATTGATAAAATGTAATAATTCTAAATTTATAAGCAAATAAGTTTTGATTAAATCTGTTTACACGGATAAATCTATCATTTAAAGATACATTCTCTGTCATACTTTCTATCATCAACAACTTTAATGACGATCTTCACCACTTGAATAAAATTGGTGATTGTCATTTCAAGGTAATTCCTTGCAAAACAAGTTCTGTATTATGCTATTTTAAAATCTGAAATACTTACATGGTGGTGAATCTATCGATGTATTATGTCATCATCTATTTTGATGATTTTTGGATATGTTGTACAAATTAATATTGTGAACAACCATTTCCTACACATATAGCTAGCGGCTATGCTTAATTTCCGAGATATTTACATAAAACTGCCGGTGCTAACACATTGAATTCTATCTATAGTTGTGCGTCCGTATCAGTAGTATTGGTTGTCGACCGCCTCACGACGCGGCGTGGCGGCTGGACTAAATGACACTTAACCCAAACTAAATTCGTATCTTTTTGTAAACTATAAACAAAACACAATAATTAGGTTTGGGTTAGTCGTCATTTAATTCGGCCACCTTTAGGCAGTCGGCAACCAATTCTAACACATATATTACGAACGTACAATTACGAATTTATTGTGGTGGTATCGACAATTTTTTGCAAATATCTCGAGAAATAAGCGAGACCGCCGGATATATTTATAGGAAAAAATTGTTCAAAATATCGATTTCTACAACATATCCAGAAGTCATCCAAATCGGCGAGGACGTAACGCATCAATGATAGGTTCACCAAAATATTATAGAATATTGGATAAAACATCAGTATCTGCGACGGTGTAGAACATACTCATAACTTATACTTCCTGTTTGTCGTTAGTAAATCAATCACTATTCGTAATCTTTAAAGATAAACGTACTTATCTACGATAAAACGTATACCGGAAATAATGTTACGGAACTTAGACCGATATATTTATCCTTTCCTTAAAGATTTTCATGAATGACGGTGGCCCATTGATAAAAATACCACTGAAATGCCACTGGTGGACGATGGTATACGCAACGTGCAGAAAGAGGGCTGTAAACGGCCGATTCGATATCCATTCGAGACTGAGAGTGCCCTTCACTTCTCTGACAGCTAGGCAAACACTGAACTGACGTTTAGAATAGCTCTTATTTATTCTAACCTGTTTATTTAGGCTGCCGGGATCGCATTACCTGAGAGGCTTTGAGTGGCAGGGAGGGAAGACTACCGTTGTCAGCACTGAACTCATTGTCACGCGTCAGCTCATCTAACTACAATATCAACATGTGCTACCGCATATGAATATGTGTCTATCAATCTAATTGAAAGGCAATTGTCTTGGCGACCGTCTTTTTCTTGTTTTATTAACATTTTCGTCTAATTTCATGGCTAGATTTCAACAAACAGCTTATATATTTTAGCTTTACCATGAACTGACGTTTTTTATTTCAAATAAATTTTCATTAAAGATTTTAATATTCAACTTGAAGGTTATTAATTTAGGGTTAAATAATAATTAAGTCCTACTATACAATAAGTATATACATTTTCAATTTTATGAATCTCCCTATGTTATAATAATTAACCTTCTGAAGGTTTGTTCATCTTTATTTACTTATTTACCTAAGAATTCATACTTTTCTTGTATTTCTATTAATTTAATACCTACTGTTTCAAATGAATGTTAAACAAATTTGGTTGCTATGTTATGATAACTATGCATGTATGATAGATACTTTGCGTTAGGAATATTTTTCTGGTGGCACTGCCAACTAGTCGAAGCAATAAATGTTTACAATTTGAAGATAAGTTTTGACTGCTACCGCCATGGCGATATCCGTTTCAAAGAGTTAAAATATTTATGAGCTGCTTTTTGCTTCTGTTCAATTTTAATTTTTTACATTGTTTAGCAGTATATGTATACCTATATTTAAAGTCGAAAATATGTGTACATACAACGATACATTGTTATTTATGTAGATAAACGTATTGAAAACAGAACACAAGGATTTAAAAGAACATGACTAAATGTACTAACAGATCAAAATTCTTACAATTACTTTCACATTTTCTAATTTCATGGTATTAATATAATATTACGTTTACTTTGTTTGCATCTACTAATATACGTTAATACAAATAAGATATTATATCATAATATAAACATAAACAAATTTTTGTATTACAATATTGTCTAAAGTTCACGTAATTTAATGGTAAAATAATAGTAATATTGTTCAAAGTATTTGTATTTCATATCACGCGTAGGTCTGATTAAAAAAAATGTTATTATTACTTGTAGAAACATGTAATTTTATGATTATAGCACACGCATTAATTTTTACAGTTATGTATGCAAATATTTCCGAAATTTGTTACTCTGGCGGTAATTTGATAAGCCCGATAAGTTAGAATTAGCAAGCATCATGTAATTTTATGATTCAACAAAATTTTTCGTTTTATGCCAGTTAAGCTGAATTCTTAAGTGTACTGACCAAGTTAAACGCATCGCAACGTATCTCATTAGCTTTATGTACAACGTAGTTTATACATCTTTATGTAATCGTAACTTCTTACTACATATTAATAAGTAAAGTAGTAACTTTTGCGTTATTTGCAAGCAAATGTTTTTAGAACACCCGGTGTCCTGGATACGAACTGGAAGCGTAATGTATTATACCAGCTAGGCAGGTATATTACAGAGAGCCGCAGTTATGCGCGACGGGCTATGATTGATGACAAGTCGTTGCCTGTTATGAATATAATATCGATCAATCACGCTATTTATCGGACGAATGCATAGACCCATTCTATCGTCCTATGCTTGCCTACCAACCTATCTATATCTATTTCGACTTGACCCGCTTCCATCGAAATTCAAACACATTTTTCATTGCATGCATTAACGAATAACGTGCATACGACTTTCTGGCATTAACTAGTAATTGCTGAAAGAAATCGTTAATCAAATGTAAATCAATATGGACTAGAATTCCTTTAATATCATTAACATCGCCTTAGAAGCTCTGTTATAGAGTAGTTATATCGTGTCGTAATATTTTCTATAATTTATAGCAGTTCGAATTATTCATTCGTATTTATAAAATGCAAAAATACAACAAATTCAAGGATATCGAATAACTTTAGCGAATTAGATAAGCATTTTATATAGGTGTTTGACCACTTTTCGGTTACGTAATGTATAGCATATAAATGAACTGTATAGTTACGTATGTATGTATAGACTTAATACATACTTGATCGATGTTTTTCAAGTTTATTATCTTACGGAATACGGAAACGTTTGATATAAAGTAGTATGATTTATATTCGCTATACGAGGATAAAAATTGATATTTTTTAATAATTAACAAAGAAAAATAATTCTTTTTCTCAGGATAGAGTAGTCGTTTGGAATATCAAAAAATAGCAAAAAAAATCTTTCTCATTAACGTCAAATATTGCCGAACAAGGTGACAGATAAATGACACTCAATAAGAAGCGAAAGCTCGTTAAGCTCTTGATAATGGGATGATTATTTCTTGCTTCTTCAGTCTTTCGAGTACAGCCGGTCTCGTTTCGAGTACCCACAGTGCTTTGTGGAGCACGCCGTGTTTGAACGAAAAAGGAGGTAACATCCTCGAAGAAGGCGTGGCTCTGAACCGTGCTAACGACTCTCGCAACGCAAAATCGTCCCCCTGTGCTCGAAGCGCCATCTTGAGAACTCAACGTGACGTTAAACGAACTGCGCTTCAACACGGTGCTTTGAAACAAGGAGTTAATGACAAGGAATGCGGCAGAAATCATTTATCATTTATCATTTATTAGTTATCATTTACCAGTTATGATGCTTGAGGTACGATTGAATTTTAAGATTCCTCATAGAACTGTAAACAAAGGTACTTGTTGAAATCCTTGAAATGGTACCATTCTTCATCATACAGAAATAATTTACTTACCTTCCGGCGAAGATATCGAATTCGCGATGAAGAAACTTGTTTACAATATTTCGACCATTTAAGAGTGACAAATTTATACGTATCTATCAGATTTTGCGATTATATAATAGCATTAGTTTCATAGAGATAGGTTGAATGCAATAAGAGTATACTAATAGCATACTAGTTGACAAAAGTCGGAAAGTCTACATCGGTTGATGATAAATACCGGATGTTTCTCAAGTAGAGGGGCACAAGCCCCATAATTTCTATTTCCAGTACTCTTATTTCCCAATCTACATTCACCGAGAGACAAACAAAAGGGCCAGGTTTTCTTTGAAAGGGCAACGATTTAAAGCGGGATATTCAAAAACATCGGTCCGACCGTGCGATATCTGATCATCGTTTCCGCACGCTGTCTCCTTCATGGGACTGTATTCGACTATCGGGAGCTTATATACATTTTTTGGCTAACAAAAGGTCGTTAAAAATCCGTTAGATACGGCTGTCAGATAGGCGCGGCTCTAGTGTGCGGTTACGGGAGAAGCTCTCAAGTTGAGCTCTTTGTGCGTGATTTGAATGCAATCGGAGGGATGCCGTACGGTCGCCAGGGCGAAGGGAGAGGGGAAAAGTAGGGGATTGCTGGGGGAGGGGTTAGCGGTGCTAATCTCCGATCAGTGTCGAGAGCGTAACACGATCCGACACGACGTGACGTGATCCAGACTCGATAGCCAGCGAATACAACCCTGCAGCAGCCTTGTGCATGGTGTCGAGAAGGGCAAAGCTGCCGAGGCTTTACAAAGCATACTGCGCTAAAATCGACACAGACAGCTCTACGTGACGTATCTTCCTAAATTCAACTACTTACTGTATAGGAGCATCGACCAGCCTTAATGGTGCGCCAAGATTAATATGTATCCTGGATTAGGAATTTAGACGGTTATAATGGAATTGATCCGGTATATACGTTATCTCTTTTGCATAATAACTAAGTTCCAAATCTAACGCTAAGCGTTAATTGGCGAAATCCTAGTAACGCGCGTGCTACTTGCAGCGTAAACAGTCAAATAGGTACGTCGGTGTTGCTACAAAAGCTCGTTTAGTATCTATATGCGCGTGTAAAATTGCGTGGCTCGCATGAAAGGAGAATGTTGACAATAGGGCGTATAAGCTACAGATGCGATTGCCAAGGCAACGTTTTGGAAATACGCGCACGGCGTGCGTTGTACTTGGAGCGTCAAGAGTCGCGCCACCCTTGCGTGCAGCCAAGCGCTTGTAATACAAACTCCAATGTAGTATGTAGTACCCACACGATGCTGTCACAAGTGCTCACACGTCATTGTGACATTGTGAGCGCCCACAGGAGTGTGAGGAACCAGTTGTCGAGAGCAACAGCTGCTCGACCCGTAACCCACATACATCACCGCACGTCATTGTTCACTGCGTGCATTATTCGAAACAGGTATGGGGACGCACCTTGGCATTACGTCACTAGGAGACACTAGACCAGTTAATGGGTATACGTCATCCTACTTGAGGAATGGTCAATGATATTACTCAATCGCGTGTGAAGTTAGTACTGTGAGAAACCTTTCAAAAGAAAATATCTATGTACGTAGTTCTTTCATTCGCTTCTGCTTCTTCGCTATAAATACGAACATTTTGTTTTATAATATGCGTCCAGAAGGAATATACGCTATATCATATAGTACGCGTTATATCTCGCATGTTGAAAACTTGAACTTTATGTTCTTTATGATTAGATACTTGGATCACGTACATTACAGATTTTAAGACTAAACCTACCACTGCGGTCAAATTGACCGCATTCAAATTTCTAAACAAAATTTTAGCATATTTAAACGTTATCATATCGCTTCTTAATCTATGACTTTTCATAAAATATGCATACAATATATTCTTCGGTATTTATTTCTAGTTTGTTTTTTTTTCTCAGAAAAATTTGTAGTCTGTCCTGCCTATCGTGAGCGGTCAATAAATATACAAGAAATATCGGTAGGTTTAGTATTAAAGAGAGATTGTCATTTACCATAATTTACTGTAATTAGCAAGGATCCATTAGCCACATCTACGTAGTTTTATACTTATTGACATGTAAATGTAGGTATATGTGAAATGTAAAACGTCATACTGTTTAAATTTGAATTGGCAAATCGAAGGTAGATTTCTGTTGCAAGAAAGATGTCTGTTAAATTCTGTTTTTCTTTAAATAATTGATAAAAGTTCAACGTCAATTGTATTATTATGTATTACTATATACATGTTTATATTTATATATGTATTATATACATGTATATTATATATGTATTATATATAAAGAGTAAAGTAAATATAATGATAATGTTAAATGAGTAATACCTAAGATACGTATGTTAAATAATTGATTTTACGTCTCCAAGAATGAATCCTAAGCAGTTGTCACAAAAGCTGTCAAGGATGCAGATATATTTATAGAGGCTGAAACAAATGCGCAAATGTTTGATGGATTGTCAAAGAAGCGATAGATAAGCGTATTTCCATTTTCTTGGACGGGCAACGATGTCTTGTGCAATTTCAATATAAAACTGTGAATAATGCATGCCGAGAGATTTTAAGCCGCCGACATCGTCACGCAGCTCACATCCTCTTGCGATGTACAAGTAAGATAGATGAAACGCGGTAAGTTTGAATAATGAGCACTTGTAACGATAATATGTTTGCTCTAAACGCTTTCTAACGCTTGGTGCGTCGAGTCGAATTGTTCCATTACCTTGTAGAAAATCCAATAATCTGGAATAATTCATTAAGTCAAATCGGCTGATTTACTAATCAGTTACATTGGTAGAATGCATCTATCATCCAACAACTGATAACGTTCTGCGGCGATAGATATTTCTAGATATTATGTCACTTGTATAATAGTACCTAATGCTTGAAAACTTTTATGTACAAATTAATTAATTATTTTTATTATTTTTAATTAAGCTACTAATAATTTAAATGTTTTTGATTTCAAAGATATACGCTGACTGTTACACATTTTAAGCGTACCATTTTAATATCGACAGTGTTTTGTAAAAATATTAATTTTTAGGTTGGTAGACCTTGGAATTATCATTTATTTCCGGAATGTATGCAAAATTCTGATTCTGCTTATTTCGAAGGATTTTCTTATTACGTATAGGTATTACGATCAAATCTTCGACTTTATTTGACATTTAAAAGAATATTTAGATCGTATATACATATGTATATCGGTAATTGTGTACGTAAGTTGGATATATAATGGTAAAATTAAGTAATATTTTTATTGGAAAACACGCGGATCGAGGGTAAGTCGAGAATAGAATTTGTAAAAGACGAAATATTTCGAGATTGTCGTGGTTTAGTGTGTGCATGCTTCGAAGATTTTCAGAGGATAAGCAAAGTGAATATTCCATGCACCGTTTCGCGAAAGTAGCCGGCAGCTTATACTAAATATTGAGAGGATAGTCAACAGAGAGACGGAACAAGCACAATGGGTTCGCGCCTTCCTAATCCTACGGAATCTGGCCATATGTAAGGATTACGTTGGTCCGACTCAACATGGTCGCGTTGTCGCGCTAAAGCCGCGGACCAGCCATTAGCCACTGACGCGCACTGGGTAGCCAGGTCCGCAAGCTTAGAGACGCTATCAGCAATGGCTTAGTTGGCTTTCTTTCTATCTCATCTCGTGATCCGACTAGGTGGTACTCGGTCGTAGTTACAACACAGTGTGCCCTCGCCACGTTGCCCCAAAGATGTAACGAGCTGATAGTTATCTTCATCGTACTCGGTTGAAAGCGATAGGACAGATCCGAATGAGGATAGCTAGGTAGGTAGACTGCTTCTCCAGGCAAGGTAAGATGGTACCATGGAATAGCGTTCAAGTAATAACAAATGCTGTGCACGATTTCACGTTCGTATTCGTTATGAAGAATCTTTGGAAAATCTACTTCTCTCGGTAGTGGAAATCATTTCACCATTTTATATGATTTAAGTTGTAATTTCCTCAGTATACGCACATAAGTATCAGAAAGTAATAAAGACAATTTTTCTAAAAATTTGTGATATATTGTTCAGTTTGTGACATATTGTTGCTCAAATGAGAATGTTCGTGATGTTCGTCTTCGTAAAATTTATTGCTCATGTTTGTGCAAATTTAATATTGCGGATATCGGAAACGTGAAATTCAAAAGTCAGGGCGAATATTAAGATTTTCTGTTGATATCTATTTCGTTACACATTGTCACTTATATAATTACATGTACGTACAATCTACAAATATAGATACGAACGTATATCGATTAGATAGTATGCGTTCCTTTTCCTGTGTTGGTGGCTGAAGGTCAATTTGAAACGGTAAAGGTAAATTGCTGTAAGATTCAGCATGCTAAGAGGCGAAGTAGCAGGTATATATATATATATATATATACGTTAATTTGATTTTCTTCGGTGCATTTCGGGGTTGCTAGCTCCACCTATATATTCGAGGTCGCGACGTCGAGCGTTACGTGTCTGCGGAAGACGGGATCGGGCAATTTATCAATCCACAAGCGAGAGAACGACTTCTGGCCGGGCGGGTAATTTAACAAGATTGATGCGAAGCCGACATGCCACAGTTTCGCAGCTCGCGAGAAGGGGTCGGTTGGTGTTGGTGATGTCGGCGGTATGGGGTGACGTCGGAGGGCTCTGAGAGGATGAGAGAGGTAAAACTAGACGTGTGAGCGACTGGTTATTAGGAAGCCTCATCACGCAGACCGGTACAGAATCACGCAGAACATTAAAACAATGCCGGGAGTGATGGAGGCTGCTAACATCACCGTGTCTACTAGTTTCACCACCGTGTAACGTAGAATTTGACAAACATTAGTACAATTGAGTTCGTCGATTGAAATCAGTTTTTCAAAAATGTTTAGCTCTCTAGTTATTTTAATTATCAAATTTAAAGTTAGCTTATTCGTTACATTTTATCAATAAAATAATCACTAAAATATCTATTATTACTATTTAGTACTTTTTTGGTTTAATCTTATAGTAAAATACTGTGATATTTCGAGGAAAACTTTGAATCAATGAAAATTGAAAATTTAAATTTCGTAGAGCATAGCGATAATTTAAGTACCTAAAAACGTGTTTGTTATGGATATATAAAATATATTAAGTCAACTAATTAATTGCTCTTGCATAGAATTCTCGAACCTTAAACATAAATTAATCTGTTATTGCAAATGTTCGGCCATTTAATTGGTTGTCCTTGAAGTCAAATATTCTCAACATGAAAACAAAATATGGCATGTTCTGTCATTTGTAGATAAAAGACGATATTTATACGTATCTACATATTTGTTTTCAACGAAATTGATCTTAGATTATAGTGCATTCAGTGGCGCATCCAGGATCGTCTCGGGGACGAATTGTGTAAAAGTACAGAAATATATTATTGCACTTTCTTTTGCGAGATTTATTTGCTTATAATTTATATCTTAATATCTGTAGCTATCTGATAATATAGCTTAAATAATTAAATTACTTACCTAACCAATTTTTCACGATGATTTATTACCTTTTAGATATTAGATTTTATTACTTTTAGTAGGGGAAGGCGATCGCTTCTGTGTCCCTCTTTTTCTCTAGATCCGTCACTAAGTACTTTTTTTACAAAAATGTCAGAAAAGGTGTATTTCTATTATTGACAATTGATAAAAAAAAACTTTCTCTTCCACATAACTTAAAAGAAATTCGATCTTGAAAGAGTTAAGTAATTTATATGTGCAAAACTGGCAAAGTGGTGTGCCATGTATATCGTAAGTATTTGGGAGAGATCGTTTATTTTTAACAATTCTCAAACAACTATTTGTGAGTTTGCATAATCGGTAATGACGGTTAACCGTGATCCTTCATCTAGAACGTTCCTCCAATTATTCACATACGCGCAGGGATGATCCAACAAGGCGTGAAGGGCAGTAGCAAGTACAAGAGGGAAGCAATATTAATTGGCTCGTTCATCGCGATGTGGGCGGCCGTAAGTGTCAGATTCTCCGACAACTTTCCGTTAGGGTTAGGTGCTGTAAGGGTTGCAGGGGTAATCTGACAGGCGACACGTCCGGTCCCAATAAATCACCGCCATTTTACTACTTTGCACTATACAATCCCCCTTTTTTAAATCATTTTCTTCTTCTTTCGCATCTTAATATAATATTCGTGGCAAAAACAACAGATTTACGTAAACTTAATATAAACATAATCAATACATTTATCAATGAAAGTGTGACATGATTTATCGTTTAGTATTCTATTGCATGTATATACAATTATGAATTCATATTAATTCATATACATTATATGTACAATTAATGTAAACATAAGAAATTGTTCGGAAAACTTGTAAATTCAAAAATATTTGTTACATATAAGCATGAAGCAATGAAAACATTTTCTGTTTATTTATACCTACTTAAGATTTGAGGTTTAAAAGCAGTGTCATTATGATAAATAAATAATAACTTATTTTTAAAGTATAAGTTATGTAAGTATGAATTATTTTTGCGTAATTTTATACATAGTGTACATAGTACGAGTCTTTCAGAAAGCAAATTGATCAACTCCACTTTTTATTAATTTCTTAATTTTATTATATAGATACATAATTAATATTCAATTTTCAAAAACCAAGTGACTTATTTTTACAAGTTCATTCACAAATAATCGTAAATTCTAAGATAAATTATAAAAAAACAACGTTCATAATATCACAGACGCGGTACAGGTAATCGATTGTAATGCTATTATCTCGTTATAACTATTTTCAGAAAGCAGGTTGAAATTTATGCAGAATGAGCATTACATCATTCTCGATAAAAGTGAAGTGCAAGCGTTGATAGGTTATCTGGAATATTTTCGTTTGTTAAGTTGAACTTTCTCCGTACAACGACATAAAGAGAGCGCATAAAGGAGGTTCGGAAACAGTCGTGCAAAGAGGTGCATCGCTACCGCAGCTACATCTTAAACGTATTCAGGAAATTGGCCGCGATATCGACGCCAATTTATCGCCGTGGGATACTCGAAAGTTGCGGCAATGCCATCCGCGGATGACTCCGCAAACGCGCCAGTTGTCGTCGCCACGGTAACGCAGAACCACTTGCAACCGCGAACATTTGAATAATTCGGCCGTTTGCAAGCGAACTTACAACGGCATGCGCATACAGCCGGATCATGGCCGCTACTTACTGTGCTGTACACCGATCTCCGGGTAGTTTTCGAGCCCGTTTTCGTGTCCCGTGAAAGTGGACATGTTTTTGAAGGCGCATCGCTTCACTGCGTCGCTCCTTTCCACCGTTTTATGACGATCGTGCACCCAGCAAATGGTCTAGAAACAGGATCAATTGTTACCGTTTGGTGAACTCTAGTGATTGAAACACGATAGACCAAGAACGATCTGTCTGGCAATCGTTTCCTTATATCGATTTTAAGTTTCTTCAATTATTTTCAGTATAGGCTAGCATCATGTAGTAATGGTACTGTTTATTTGCATATTTCGGAAATATTCGCTTACACTCATGCAAAATTACGAAAAAAATTTTATCATTCGTAAATCTTTGTTTAATGAATGTATTTGTCTGAAACTATGTGCGTCGCAAACAAATATTATGACCGACATATATACCATTATGTGAGTATGTTTAAGTCACGTGTTTCAATATTACATATCAGTGTAAATTTTCAACATTTTAACTCGAGATATACAATCGTGTGTGGCTCGAAGACGCAATGCTATGGAATTCAAAATTCCTTTGTTAGAGAAATTTACATTTACGTTTTAATATTTTTAACAACGAAATTTATTAATCATTTGTGCAAATTTAGTATTATGTTTTAACTTTAAAAAGTTTTGTAAATAAACTCTAAAAATTATTTGCTTTATTTACATCATTGATCAAGCTCAATTCTCACTATAATTTCAAAAAACAACACTGACTTTCATGAATGTTCACATAATTTTTGATTTAGCAACAAATCTGCTAAATACTCAATTCGTAAAAGGACGCAAAAAAATAAAAGCTGTGTGATAAACAGATTGCGGATTGTACGGATATTTGATATATATTTGTTTATTATGTGTATTCTGTACATTTTTACATCTTTAAATTTCGTAACAAATGCATAAAAATTCGCAATTTAGCGATAAGTGTTTAAATTTTACCTAGCATCCATGTCTATAAGACTTTTGAGTTGTTTCCAATATCAGTTGTCTTTTTACAGAAAAAATTATTTAAAAATTACCTCCTCGATATTTCATGCACAAATTAATAGATACGTATAAAAAGATAAGATAAAAAAGTATGTAATTTTAGAAGATATTACTTTAAGTGGAAGATGATCAGATCATTAAATGAATGAAAAACATATAAAAATAGGTTTAAGCCGCCGCTGGCTAAATAGATCAGGGGCGCAGTCCAAAAGTATTTATCTTATGTAAATGATGCGCACTGGCGTAAAGTCTGAAGCATAAAAGGCTGAAACTCCATTATAAACGGAAAATAAAGTTTTGTCCAGTAACCGTAGCTGGCACAGTTTTGTCAGGATGAATTTACATTCAGATGGCGCTATCTAATCCACAGTAAGTTAAAAAATTTACGACTTTCGGTAAATCATGACTCTAGCCTGCTTACCCCGCAAGCGAATGGTGCCGTGCGTCTGAATTGTTTATGGTTCCGCCATAAAACAATGATATGAGAGATTATAACTCAGCGAGTAGTGAAGTTCTTTGTGCGTGAGGCATTACCTGCACGATTTCACCTACGTAGAGTTATGACACCTCCGTTTATCAAATATGGTTTGCAATTATTCTTCGTCTGGGAAAGTTGAAATGTTACAATTTTAAACCACCAACCTATAAAATTATTAACGAATTTTTTTCCATAATTTTTGCAATTTGTATGGTTAATATTTATAATCTCAGTTATTACGTCAGTTATTAATAATAAAAAATTAATTAAATAATAAATTTGGAGATCTTTACAATTTTTTAGTCAGCTTCATCCTGTTTGTTTCTTTAGATTTCCCTATAAATATTTAATTTTGTGTTTGCAGCTATTTTCTTTAACGGCAATTGTGTATGAATACGTAAAGCTAAATACGGGATCAATAACAGATATTGTCACAAAGTTCATACGCGTATAAATGATAGCTGTCCATGCGATAGGTATTCAATTTCCTGCATCGTATCCAATATTACATCAAACGTTTGGCCAATAAACAATGTGTTCGTAACGACACGAGGCTATTTCCAAAGTTTTGTAAAAGAAATTATTTATTTTGAGTTATACATATTAATCTTTTTAAGTTATATCGTCTTTTCGTATTTTTACCTGCAAACGGTATTAAATATTAAATAATGAAAGATAACGTTTAAGATTACGGTATTATGGAATGTACCGTTGGTTGATTTAATATTTTCCAAACGTTTAAAGCACCAACATGTTTAAGTTGATCCGGTGAGCGTTCTTCCTTTCCAGCGTTGTTACGCCACTGAGTCGTAATTTAACCGGAGCGTTTATGGCATTGTTGTGAAGCAGTGCTTGGCGTCGTCTTATAAAACCAATTTCGCGGGTATTATGCAAGCTGTCACTCCCATAAGTGAGTTATGGCAAACGTAGCCTACAGCACAAACACGTATTACTGTGTGCCAGCATTTTTTATATTTACAACAATGCTCGTTATGACGTGAAATTAATAGCTCTTGTTTATGCCGTATCGTATACGTGATCAATTTATTTTTGTTAAACTTTTATGAAGAGTTAGAATACCTATTATCTTATACGTAGATATTTCACTCATATAACACCGCTTTGTAGCATAACAACATCGCCGTGTAGAAATATTTTACATTTACCAGTATTAAACAATTGTTTTGCGATTAAATACGTAATCATAATATTTATGCGGATAATAAAATGCTAATTATAGCATTTACATAGTTGTATTGAATGAATATATTTGAGACTATATATCGATAGATTTTTTAGTTTTCTATGCTATGCTAGATCTCTGCTGTATTATGCTCGTTTTCTGTGAAAAGATCTTTTCGAACGATACGTGAATATCAATACTTATTAATCGTCCATGCGCAAATATTGTTCATTGCTAAATGTCTTTTATTGCAAAAGACATACGTTATGGGTTATATCGTTTTGCGAAAGGATTCATGAATGCGTATAAAACACGCCTGTCAATGGTATACTGCCATTTCTCGGATGTATTGAACAATAAAGCAGCATGTACACTCTTCACGGCAGCGAGCAGAAAACTAGTATCTGAACGTCGTGTTTAACTCCATTGGAATATACTGCGCTGTATCCGGAATTTCGTTCCAGACCGTTAAGACACTAGATTCCACTTTATCGGCACCGTAATGGTTATATAGCTGTTAAAGTTGCCCCTCATACAACTTTTCCAATCTTATCTTCACGTATGGCTTCTTCCTCCCTGTCCTTTCCTGTCCTACACATCCTTCTCTCTTACGCCCGTTCCCTCGTCGAGGAAAAGCGGAAAGGATTTAGTTAAATTGGACTGCATGCGAGGAGTTGTCTGTGAGATTTGTTCGGGCATCAGAGAGCGCTGACCGTTGTAAAAGCGTTCATACGGGGTTTGCTAGAGAAGAAAAGAGTAGAGAAGAGAAAGGGAAAGAAGAAATCAAGAGGCTGCGAGTCAGGATACGGAGAAGGTAACGTCTTTCTCCTTTCTTTCTATTTGGGGTTGCCATTGAACGCGTTGGTGACCAGCTTGTCGATACGTGCTTGGCATCCCCATTCGATTTTCTCGTCCTATTCCACTGTAAAACTCGAAATTATATGCTATTTCCTATTGGATCGCTAGAATCTGCCTAACTCGATTCCTTTTTCTCTTTTCTAAAATCGCTTTCTGATTTCGGGTTTTATCGGTGTTGTCGTATTTATCGACGAGCCTGTCGAATACAGCTAGATAAAGATTAATAATCCCAGTTTACTATTTGATGGCTTTTTCAGGAATTCATTTTTATCTATTAATTTATTGTTTAGAATGCCACAATATCAGCGAATGAAATATTATTTGAACAATAAAGCGTAGCCCGAGATGAATTTTCTCGAAATACCCGTGCCAAGTTAAATAATAATTTATTTATTGATTTTGTTAGAAATGAAACCGAATAAATACTAGTCTGTTGAAATAGATATTGGATAATAAAATTTAATTACCCAAAACTGAGTGTTGTATTTCTCAATAGTCGTTGTACATTATTTTTTCAAGCATGAAATTAGTGAAAAATCAGAAGGATTAAGTATATCATGATAGAAATCAGTAATCCAAGGCGATGCAATGCGTAAATGAGACATCTAATTCTAAGCCATGAGCAAAGTCGAAATGAGATATTGAAACAAATAATCCCTATCGAGTTCAACATGACAAGATAATGCGAATGTTGCTAGCAATAACGTACCGATTTATGCTGTTTTTATTCGGTAAATTTGATAAATATATACAAGTACAAGAAATTAATACAAGTTCGTATTTGTTATATTTGGCTATTAATTAATTTGAGTCACTTGTATTTACGTATCTCTTACATTGTCCGATATTCTGTGCCCTACATTAATACAACGTAAAATGGGACGTTACAACATCTAAAATAATGAAAATAAACGGTTTCTGAATATAACGAACCAAGATACTAAATTCAAAAAGTAATGTCAGAATATTACAAACGATATGTTTCTGTCATTGTACATGGTATTTGAAATGTTTTGCGCAATCTTAAATAACACAATAACATGAAAAAGAGTTTTGACTGATTTATACGACAAAATGAAACGTTGGATGGTTTGCATAAACCAGTAATGTTGCCAAATACCCTCGATCGTAGGTCTATGCCAATAAGGTTGGCAATAATTTCACGAAGTTGATTAAAACTAGTCGACGTATCTAATTGCCTGTCATACAATCACTTTGCAATTTATTTTCTCTACGTTGAAAACTGCAATCGTGATAGTCGATAATTTTTCACGTGTCAGGAACTTAGTCCACTAACGTAAGGTAAATTAGCATGAATAATGCCTAGCTTAAGACAACGTATTTTAAATGAACCAAAACACGATTCTCGGAGAAAAATATTTAGAAGTTATATGCATATGTTCAGAAAATAAACTGTACCTATTTAATAAATGCTAATAGTAGAAATCAGCAAGTATTTAAGATCGTATGTGGTAAGCTATTAATTTTGATTGAAATTATATTTAGCTTCATTTTCTATGGAACGATTGCACATTTGTGTTTTGTTATTAATACTTCATTAGTGTTGGATGTAGTATTAATATTAGGTAGCAATTAATTTCCTTTATGTCAGTTATGATTGAAACACGATAGCATCCATAAATTAATTGCCTTTTATACTTGCATTACAAGTTTTAACTATGAACGTAATCAACATCGGTATATTTCTCTGCGATTTGGATTTTTTATTAACTTTTTGAGATCTCAGATTAGTCAGATTTTTGAATTTCAAATTTTCGAATATCGTAATGATAGCAAGAGGCAAAAAGAGTGAAATTAATTTGCGAGGTGGAATAACGCGTTTTATAACAGTTAGTGAAGTGAAAATCACATAACCTCTTATAGGTATAACCTGTGTATACGATACACAATATCTGATCAAGGATAACGATAGAACGGCTGAATTACTGTGATTGCTTCAATAGAATCAGATAATGGATAATACAATTCACATAAAAACAAAATGATACTTTCTTCATAGTTACAGAAAATGTGGTTAATAATTTACAAAATATACGAGCATGCAGTTTAGGGGCTTGAACAAATTGCGCAATCCGTATAGGAAGAAAGTTATTATCACAGGAATGACGAATAACGGTGGATAACAGCAGTTAATAGCCGAGAGAAATATCGGCAGCGTTGTGATTTCGGTGCGCTGGCAAAGACAGTTAAAAGATCAGCTAATGGGGCGAAAATCACTTAACCCCTGGTCGATGCGAGGCGAATGCGCGTTATTCAATTCGCGCTTAAGCCAACGATAATAACATCAGCCAACGGCCAGGCAGCAGGAGGCAGGAGGTAGAGGCAAGCGGTAGGCGGCAAGCGGCAAGCGGTGAACGGCGAGCGGCGTGCAAAGTCAAGGGCTGACGTAGCGGTGAAGATTTACGGGCACGGGCCGGGGCATGCATCCTGTATGAATGTCGGGGCAGCTTGTAATAATTCAACTCCGCGGCCACACCTCGGCCACTTCCCGTCTGCAGTCTGGCAGGGCACGACCACCGAGCGGACTGCTGCTCCGCTGCGGAGGGGTTTCCGGTAACTGCGCGGTCGACATCTCTCCTCTTCTCTTCTCTCCTCTCTTTCTCTATCTATTCTTCTCTCTTTCTCTCTGTCTCCGAATCTATTCTTCTCTGCCCGTCAGCTTCTTCCTTCCTCTCTCTTCTCCACACCCACGCCCCGGACAACCACCCTTATCCGAGAGAGCCCGACCCGAGAGAGCGAAGAGCTCTGATATATCGGCCGCACACATTGCACTGGATGGAACGCAATATGTCCGCCGAGAAAGGCAATAACCATTAGGTCCCGAGAAAACTGCCCCATTTCAAACGACACGAACGGTCGAATATCAGGAAATTTATATCTGGTAGCCTTCGCTCTCTTCCGCCCTCCTACCCTCTCTCTTTGCTCCTGTCGACCCACCACCTTCTTCGTCCCATTCGTCGAACCCAAGCGCGAGTCCTGCAGATCGAGCCGACTCCGAGACATATCGTGCAAAGTGGAAAAGGTTATAAACGTGGAAGCAACTCGCTGGGTAGGTCGGGCAAACTTTTCGTGAAGGACCTTATAATAGTGAAACTGTAGGTTATGTTCGCATTCTGCTTTATACGATCGGATATGAAGTGGCGGTCACGTGCTCGCGGCCAACCGGCGCTGTTACCTACTCGGTTACACCAATTTGTTCGGTTACGTTCAAAAGTCATCACTTTCGTTTCTCCCGTTCTTCGTCCTTCTTATTTTTCTTTTTTTCGACATAGTTTAATAGAAATTAATTAATAATGGGACATTGTTTCTTGGTTAACATTTCGAAGGAACAGCTTTATTTCGTTGATATAGGCAATGTACGCGTTTATACAATGTTTGAGATATTTAATTTGTTTTCCATTCAACTTTATTCCTTATCAATATGAATATATTTCTCACAACGATGATGAGGTATTTTAAACGAATTTATTTACCTTTATTTTTAATGAACCTGCGATTGGAAGGCTTTCGTTGCATTGAAAGACGATGAGTTGCATCTGCAAAATTTGAATATTTATATTGTCGATAAAAGATAAACACATTATCTACACGATATAAACGACAAATTTATGGCGGAAACCAAAGCGTAGGCGTCGTACCGTCGACTGCAAGAGAAATATTACGCATTGCTCTTTCCGTGCGACGACGGCCGAGAGCTGTCGCGTAACAAATGTTTGTATGGACACTCGTAAACTAGACTCACGCTAAAAGCTTTCGTCGTCTTTCTGCCTCCTTTCTTTCCTATTCAAGGGTATCAGATTTATTTCACGTTTCACCAATGCCAGGTCACTTTTTCTGCTACATCGATGTTAATCGAATTTCAAAAATCATGCCGCGTACTATTTGAGGGGCACGTGTCGAATGCGTTAAATATGTTTGCAGGGTTCTTTTTTAAATAACGGACCACTAATCGCTAGATGGCCACAGAATTGGAGAAAGAGGAACTGGCTGGAATATTAGACGTTCCGTTAAGAGGTGAGAATCGACGTATCCGCGGCATGTCGTAACGTACATCGAGCACGAAGCTTGAGGCAAGCGGGCACGGCACAGGTCTGCAGGCAGAAATTGCTTTTCCCCTATAAGGCGCCATTATCACGCACCATCTTGTTCGAATGGCTTCGTAAAATGCCAAACTGGGAACTCGGTATTGCTGTGTCCAGCGCTGCGGTCAGCTTTGGCCGTCGCAAAAACTCTTTCCCCCCCTCCTCTAGGACGTTCCTACCTCCTCTTCTGCCGCAGTAACACGATTGTGCGGCGAAATTGTGGTTGCTCTTTCTCCTCGTGTCCTCTTTACATCGACTATGCCCGGCACCTTCGTCTTTTCTTTTTCTAACGCCAAGTAGAAGCACTTTTCTTCGAGGGTGTTGGAGTACATATATGGCGAACATCGTTTGGCGAATACGGGGCAGCAGTTGGTGGTGGAACAGAGAAAGACCGGATAGCTCGACGTAATATCACCAGACTACCTTACACATGCCGGCCAAACGTAACGGTACAACTTTTGCCAAATGATGCCATTCGTTTAATTTCTTGGAACGACTGAGCGGACATTTTCCGGCCGAAATATTAATAACGTACCACGCCCACGGCAAAATTCCACGACTGCTATTCTACGAAACTTTGTAATACTTTTACATGACTTTGTCTGAGAATCTGTGAACGCTATTTCGCAAGCCACTTTTCACTAGATCGTATTGAAATGAAATCCTCATTTTGGTTATTATAGAATTAGTTACAATGCCATCGTATTGATAATAGAAGTTCCAAAATGTCGGCTTTCTATTTTTCGTACTGCTCAAGATTTGAATCCTGAATATTGAACATTGTTCTGACTATTAACCGTTCTAGGAAAATTTAATGAAATGTTATATTGTTGATTCTTAGCACTCTATCCTTGTTAAATGTTTTGCAAAATGTTGACGGTATTCAACTGGCATAAAAGTTATATTATTTACTTGTTAATACGATGTAACTTCTGCTGCTTTATAATAAATCATAATATTATAAACAATATATATACATATATATATATTTCATTTTGTTTATTTTATATATATCGTTACTCCGAGTATTTATCTAATTACTTTAATAATTATAATGTATGATAAGTTATTAACTTATCTCAATGCTTTTTCTTTTTTGTAACGTTTACTTTATGAATGATAATAATAAAACGTAATTTGTTAAAATAAAAAATATTTAATTCTTGCTATTATGTAGGAAACTATCTAATGTCTATAACTCTAATTTCAGGTTACATTGTTAGTAGAGCAGATATTTAAAAAGTATGACGTTCTACTTTAATAATGGAATCCAGAAAAATCAAAGCCAGCATTCGTTACTTAGTCTATATTAGAATCATTCTAAGCAATATTATTTTACAATTATATCATCGTATTGTATGTGTATAGTAATAATCATATTGTCTATAAGCGTATAATAATCATATTGCAGAACTGGAAGTATTGTATGTAGGTATGTATATCAATTAATATGTCTTCAGAAAACTAATTATATTAAATCATTATACAATATGTATGAAAGATCTCAAAAGTATTATATGAAAAAACAAAACACTTTTTTTCGCATATCTAAGTAAAAAAAAATACTAAATAAATAAGAGAGTAAGATGAAACGATGCTATTAATGGCAGACTTGGGACTATGCGCAACGAAACACAAATATTTGTTTCTTCTTTAGGCGTAATTGGTAACACATGCACTATATAAATCCATTCATCTTTTCAGTTATGCTTTACAGATTCCAAAGTGTCGTTGTCGTTGCAAGGGATGCGTTCAATACATACTGTCTTTCACCCCACGTCAAGACCTGTCTAACTAAAATTAATTATCCGCCCAGTAGGTCTATCGTTGTTATATGAAACCTTTGCCCTACGCGTGAGTTCATAATCCTTTAAGGGATTAGGTACACGAACTACTTTAACTTGTTTTAGTGCAGTGAGATCCTTTATGCGATTTTTACCATGATATTTCCTTTCTACTATTTTGATCTTGAAACAGAAAATGATATACGAGATTAAGAAAGCTCATTGTGTATAAAAAGATATATATATGCTTCATACAAGTAATGAAGCATATATGATAATAATGTTTTCTACTAAAAGTAGAAAAATGATTGATTTACGCCATCGTTGTATGTCGCTAAAGACTCTTTGAACAATATTTTGCTACATTTATCTTAAAGGTTACAAGAACTAGAAATTTTATATTATTAATAACTATACTTAAAATATTTTAAAAGTAATTTTAAAAGTATATGATAAAAGTAATAACACGTGATAGAAGACATTCGTCTATCATGAGGAACAATAGTAGAAAATGCATTTACAGAGTCTTCGACACAGACATTCTTAATGTTTCTTAATGCTTTCATTATGGAACTTATAATTATTAAATGTATTAGCTACAAAATGAAAAATTTTACAAATACTTGTCCAATAATATTTATAATTAAGTGTAATACAACTTTCAATACATGGAAGATTACGATTATAACTAAAAGTTGTGTAATTTTTTTTCTCACAATTTCTTCTTTCTAGCTCACATATCTCCGAAAGATTCCGAATATATATTTTCTTCCGTTGTTGTACCGAGCCAAGAAGCAATATCGCCTATGATGGTACATCCGAACGAAATCGAAAAACTTTCAATCCTCGAAGGAGCTATTGTAACAAACGTGGGCAATAAACGCCACGTATGCCGCTAGACATGGTATCGCAGTAGAAACGCACCCTTGAGATGCACTCTAGCGTTGAAACTTAAGGGATGGCAGTATCCCTGCTCTTTTGCTTTTATTGTTGAGTATCGTCAAACTTGAATACCTAGGCTAGATGGAACTTCTTTTCTTTTTAAATTATTTGCATGTATAATACAAATAGTTAATTAATACATATATATTAACTAATACATATATATTATATTATAATATAATAATATAAAAGTATATAATCGGTATGTGGTGTAGATTTTGTATAAAAGAATATACATTTAACTAATTTTAATATTAAGAAATTTTGTGACAGATAATTTACAGTTGATAACCCAATGAAATTTCGTACGCTCCTTCTTAAATGTGACTAGAAGTTTGAAAATAGTAAATAACTGACAAAATTTGAAATTACTATTCAAACTCGTTACCGTTTTATGCCAATCATTCATAGTACGAATCTTTTTCGAACATCGATTTACAAGCATAATGAAGTAAAATTTATCATAGCAATGATCGTTCATAAACATGAAATAAACATGATCGTTCGAACGAAGAGAGACCGTAAAAGAAAGAAGCTAAAATGAGAGCGATGACAGGGTCTAAAAATGATTAACCACCGCACGTTACACGGTACTAAACTAGACTGATGTTCATGGGGTGCGTGGTTCGAAAGATGGAGGTGCTCAGCATGGGTATTGAGACGTTCATTAGCGACGGGTATGCTCTCAGCGTGAGTCAATAGGGACGATGGCGTTACGTGTGGTCATGCGGGAGAACGGGGAAGAGAACCACCATTGATGGTTGATGAAAGGTTGTCCCCTGTGGTGGCTTTACGTACACATGGTATCGTTCCACCAAGTGATATTCAAGCTTGTTGAATCTTACCAAAGGTCAAGTTTATTTTCGCTTATATTACGTATGACGTTTCTCTTTTCTGTTTTATAATTGGATTTAATTCTAGTCTTTTAAATTTTGCTCTTCATGTCAAAGATTTTCTTCCTCTATTTTTTGCTTCATTGTCGCATGTTATTTTGGAATCCTTCGAATCGACCGAAAATTTCGATTCTACTTGTCCAACATCGCACATACATATATATTTTTCTGCGATTTAAGTACGACAGTCTTTACTTTATCAAAGTTATAAGTCGACATTTCCTTATCAACGATCATTAAGTTAGTCTTTCATTTATGAGGTTAATATGACGTTAAGCTGTACGTTTTTTGCGTGTTCATCGAACTTGATCCGGCGTTGTTTTGTCTGGGTGTTAAGCCGCGACACGTTGTCTTGTTCGGTTTCCTCGTTGGTCGCACCGCATCGCTTCGAGTCGACTTGAGTCGCGTCGATCCCCGTTCGACTTGGTGGTTCATCCGTCTTCGTCCATAGTGGCTCGGTCTCTTTTTGCGGTTCCATCGGAGTCGTTGTGTGTTCGGTCGGTCGCTCCACATACCGGCGTCGAAGCATCATTAGCCGGCATTGTACTCGCAACACGCATACCCACTTGAGGTAAGAGTTACCGCGACACCCGCTGCGCCACGGAGATCTGCGATAGAGTTAATGATGCTGGGACCGCGGCGATTTAACAATAAGCCGCATTATTTACAGTCGGCTCTTGGCTCCATTACCACCGGTTGTCCGACTCACCTGGTCGTGCTTCGTGCTCCTTTCTTTTTTCCCTTCTCATTCTTTCTCTCCTACTCTCTTGGTCGTTTGTTCACCATCTATCTTTCCCATTCTCGCGGTCAGCCTCGTACGTCTTACGCGGCGGCTTGCATTACTTTACTGCAAATGCCCGAGGAGCAATATTAAACCTTTATAATCAGTCGGCACCTACGCCGCGTAAACATATTTATGTTCAAGCCTGTATACGTCTAGGTCATTATAGTACTGGATGGATCTCTGTATAGATATGCTTTTACATCCGACGAATTAAAATCCGGATATTCTAACTTTCAACTTTTTGCCGTTTTCAACGTTTTCCTCTACTTCCGCCTTACATAACGCATTACGTTAAAGGAACTCGTTTCATTTACAACGCAAAACATGTAATTGTAAGATATATATGTATATATATATTATTTATACTATATGTTACATACACAAAAGCTTTATTTATATTTCTTATTTCATATATATATATATACACACACATAAATTAAGTTGTTATTATTAATGATATATACATATATGTATAATATTTTGTATATATATATACAATATATATAATGATATATGTATATTTATTGTTAGCATAAAGGTATATTAGAGCTGGACACATTCAGAACTTATAATTTTTATTTAACTTGGCGTCGAAAAATATAGAAAATATATATGGTTGGTTTATTGAACTGCAGTCAGAAGTCATAAAAAAAAAAGGAAAATAAATAATCGAAAAATACCACTACACCCACTCGTTTAATCGTTATTCTGTTAAATATTTAAACTCCAATTGGGGTTTATGATAATAAATAACATGTTAATAACACACTAATATTTAACTTTATATAAAGATACAAAGCAAAGAAATAACGTGAAAATCCTTGGAGTTTGATGTTTGTGATGGTTTTTAATTAATTATTTATTATATTGTAAATATAATCTATCGTAAGATTAAATCTTCATGTTATTTATTTATCTTTTGCTGTGCATCTCTTAAATTTACCAAAATTGTAAAAGCAGTACTAGACAGTTCAATATTAGTTCAAGTGCTACTTCAAGCTAATGAGTTAGTGTTAAGTTTTAAGCTAATCAGATAATTTAACTATTTGTTAGTTTCTATTTGTCTCAGTGTCTTGATGAATGACAAATTGTAAAATGTCTTCAAATGTAGTGAAGGTAATTATGAGAAATCAACGACAAGTTCTCCTTGAACGATTCATTAACTGTCAGCAATAATTGTTGGGCGGAGCGTTCGTGAAAGTGGCAACTTTAAGGAAAGCCTTTAGGGGCGCGGAAACACTCGAAGTGAAAGGGGCGTGTTGAAATATTCAGGAAGAACGTAAATCTTATTGTTTAACCTATATTATCGCTTTTTACAATCATCCATTATGAACTTTTATAAACATTAAAAATATGTTGCAAAACGTGGCTATTAGAATATTGTAGAGATTTTGAATATTGTAGTTATCAATTTTGTATTTTAAAATATGTATTATATTTTTTTTATGTAAAATAGAAAATGGTGACATCAGGAATATTAATTTACCGACATTAACCTTGGGATATTTTAATAATCTTTTAACATTTGTAGTATTATTTTATGAGAAGTGTACAGGACACGATCATCTGCTATACGAAAATCTACTATAAAATGAATTATTAATTGAACAAACATTCAGCAGGCGTTTTAAATGGAAAAAGCAAATTATTTAGTGTAAGCAGATTTATAGTATATACGAACTTAGTAAGGGCAACGGTGCGATAATAACTGTTGGGGTTTCAAGTTCAGTAAGGTTTAATTTTGGGTAAAGCTTGATAGTCGCTAAGGGAGGTTGCTCGTTACACCTTCAGCAAACCGGTGGCTAAAACGGTACACGCGACAACACACTTGGGAAATATGTGCCCGAGTTTCAATCAAAACCGCAATCCTAAGGATTTCTCGATTTCTCATTGTACCTATGTAACTCTATCTATACCACTACAACTTTCCATGCTTCCACGAAGCGAGATTAAATCGGAGTTATGCTCAATCAATTTTGTATCCTCTACATTAATCTAATTGACAGCCATGCAATTAAATTCTTTTTCTTGTTTTAAAAGTAAACAGTTCTATGAACATGTGTTGTTTCTAAAGAATAAGATAGTTTGATCGGGAAAATCGTATAAAATTTTCCGTATAGGATAGACACAAGTCACTGAACGCCCAGCAGCTGCTTCTGACAAAAACCACGCGGCATTACAGTGCTTGGAACAGCAACCATTGCTAACCGGATCTAAACTTATCTGTTAGCATTGGCATTTAAGATAAATCCATGTGAAGTCGCGCAGCGTGCAAAAGTATACCATAAATTTTAACTAATTGCCAACAGGATCTTGTAAACACACGAAAACTCCTGACTTTTCATCTAAATTCTAAGAAGGTTGGAACTCAGTAATATTTAATGAAAGCTAACCTTTTTTTCTAGAAGTTGCTATAAGATTTTTATTGCGATTTAATCTTCCCGATAAATAGTATTAAAATGTAGTATTTAAATTTACGGGCGTAGTCACGGTATATCTCTACATTAACTGCATTTTTAATATTTTTTACCTTGAGTATGATTGTTTCTTAACATGTTTTGTTTTTTAATACGATTTCATAGCAAAATGTGATAATTAGAAAAATTTTACAAGGACACGAGAGAGAGATAGATCATTCATAATCCGAACTTCCTATGTAGAAAAAAGTTATTTTTTAATATTGTATCACCCTTTTCATTCGTTTCCTACATAAATATCTCGAAATATTTGATTTTTATGTAACTTACTAGAGAAATTAACATTTGTTTTGAATCTAGAAATCGTTTTGTAAAGCACATCTCTTATTATTCCTTTATGTTTCGTTTTTCCGCTTTCAAATAAAAACAGAAAAAATATGGGAAGATTATAATATCAGATAAAATTCCAGTTCGTGAAAAATATCGCAATCAAAAATTCTATTTTTTTTTTCTTTTAACATAATACTATATCTGTTATATAATTACCTCATTTAATTAGTTTAAACGGACGAAATATAGTGATTGTTTTTATCTAAATTCGAAGTCGACACAGCAAGTGGAATAAATTTCCAATAAAATTATTTAAATCCTAATATTAAGCAAGCAACAGCAGGATGACTGGTGACTTTAATTGACACAAGAAATCTGACTCGACATCGCCGGCTATGACTTAGCTGGCAGACATTCGCTGGACAGATTAAAATACAGCCATTTGCTGGCGTCGAATTCGATTTAATAAATACGTTGCATCTGTCCCCTCCCTTAATGAATTCCTGATTTATCATCCATTAAGGTGTCAGGACGCGCTCGGGTTTCGTTGCTCGGCTCGGACTGGCGGAAATTTATGTGGATAGGTGTGATTAATGCGATGTTCGCGGAAACACACGGACATCTGTGTTAATGGTGACGGATGGCTGCGCTAATGGTGTCAGCCAGCGTCAGGCGTTCTCGTCGCGTTCTCCTCCGCTGACTATAGACTCCTGACCGGCTCTTTCGCTAGATTGAAACTACACTTACATCGCGTCCATCCACTTTCCTCGGGATTAGAAGATTTCACGGATTAATCACACGCTTCGTTGCATCGCTCCGTTACTTTGACAGTTCGTGCAGAGCTTTCGAGAACACTGTCAATCAGAGAAACTTTCTTCGATAATTTCACACATATGCCCATGGAAAACACCAGGAAATAACAAATCAAAAGTTTTATAATACCTGTTTTTAGTAATAATACGTACGTAACAGTATATATTTCGTTCGATAAGACGTATATATGAAACTCCTCTTTGTAAAGCATTAACAATTACACGAATTAACCAGCTATAATTATTCATTTGAGTATAAATTTAAATAGATAAAGCCGTTTTCCGAGTTACATAGGATTTAGTATACGTATATAGGTGTTCAAACGTAAAGGTGTTGGAAGAAAGATCTATCTGATTTAATGCTTGGTGATTATGTTACCGGCAAGCTGAGCTTACAATCATTGACATAGACAGTGGTTAATGGTAATTAATGTTAATGAGTGCTAGATTGGAGATTTCATTGATTAATTGCTTGTGTTCTGTTGTATCCGTTGAATAATATCAGACACGTCTGAAAGTAATAAGTTAATTTGTTCGATGTTAAATACAAGGCTATTACAAACAACCAACGATCGTACGTGTAAAAATAAGTGATAATAGGAATCAATAGTGCGTTAATAACATTTATAGATACACGTAGTTCATGTTATAGTGCTGAAAAACGAATCTAATCTATAATAAACCAAGTGAATGTTCGTATATGTATGACTATAATGACGCACCTAAAAGAAAAGAAATTGAAATATTTTATTATAAGAAATACGTAGCTATGATTTGAAACATTTCTGACACTGTCGATGTTTTTTGGTAGTAACGATTTCTTTTATAACTTCACGAATAGTAAGAGGCGTAGAAAGGAACATAACAAAGACATCGGAATAGATGGGAACGGAAGGCTGATCTGCGCAATAGGCGTAACAACGATCTTAAGAAAGCAAAAATTATATCTTCCGGGACATAGGATGGAAAAAGAAGTAAATTTCATAACACGTCAAAGTTGCTTCGCAACGAGGGGTGTCGAGAAAGTAAAAATAATTTTTCCAGGCAAGATATGCGATTACCAACGAGCTGAACGAAAACTACCCCGACATACACCGACACCGACACCGACACCGACATCGGATGGTCCTTGAATGGAAAGGGAAGGAAAGCTGCGGAACGCGTTGGGTAGGCAGGTAGGCAGGCAGGCAGGCAGATATTGAGCTCTATATTTCCATAAGCTGATATTTACGCGGCAATATACGCGGCCGTGCCCGCTACTTTATGGTCCTCGTAAATATAGCGGGCCGCCGGGAATTGGCTGGCAAGGCGGCCGCGTTCTCTCTCTCGTTCTCTATCCTGTCTCCCTATCACCCTCTCCCTCTGCCTCTCTTTCTCCCTGTCTCTTGGTCACTCTCTTTCTCTCTTTCTACATTCCCCATGCCTGCATGCCTGCCCTCATCCGGCGCAGAGACATAAATCGCCGCCAATTGTAAATAATACGCGACATATGCTGATCTCCGTTTCTACGTACCAACGCCGCGGCACGGCGTACGTACGCGCGTACAGCCGGCGCGTAGATGTTAAGAATTCAGCCCTGCAGAAGATCGGTAAATTCAGTTGCTGCCATCCAAGAAATGAGTACTTCATCCGATCGGCTACGTTACATAAGCTTTACGCTTTCTAATGTTTATACCTTTCCAAAATTGTTGTCCGCTATTTTTACCTTATTATCGTAGTCATAAAATTGGACAAGGTGCAGGAAAGCCTCCTGTCAAAAGAACCAATCTGCAGTTAAACGTTAAACGCGCTGAGCCAAGCTGGTTTGACTTGGTATTTAAAATGTGCAATTACTGTGTACTAAGGTAATTGTTAGAACGCAAGAGAATTATTATAAAAGAATCGCATAAAGTTAGGACGTGTCACGGCGAAAACAAGAACTTGGTTTGTACATACGTACGTATATACGTTGAGGTAAAAATTGGTGTTTGTATGCGAGTAGCATTTTTATGGAAATTTTGCCGGATCAGACGTGCAACTCGATGTTGCAGCAATGTCAGGTATGAAATTTTTCTAACTTTTACTCTCCACGACCAAGTGACATACGACTGTAAGTTATAACCAAGATTAAAAAAGCTGCAGTATAAGAATTAGTACGGCTCTTCTATAAATCGAGTGTAAGTAATGTTAATAAAAGTCGACAATGATCGAAAGTAAACAAAATGATAATCCAAAATGTCTCTTCATCTATAATGGTTATCAGTATCGCAAAAGAAATTCTGTTATTAACAATAGCTATCGGAAACTAAAAGAATTTCATTATTGATAATTTTTGTTAGTAACAAAAAAAAATTAATGGTTATTTGAAATCAGAATATTAAAAAATTAGTACTTTTTAATCATTTAATTTTCTGAAATATTTCTTTAAGATTTACTGATCGTTGTCTTCCATTTAAACAAAAATTACTTTCTTCTCAACGACCTTCCTCATAAAATTTCTACAAATAACTGTTATTTTTGGTTCCTGTACGTTGCCGTAGTGTTGAAAGCACTTGGATTTCACGCACATACTGTAACGGTATACGTTCCCCACTTTCCCCACGCGATCGTATACTCTAAGCACAAGCGAATGCACACCTTCGAGGATGATGGATGACACTGCATCTGTGTTCAGGTACAATCCGATCTCTTCTATGTACCAATACATTTCCAAAACGTAGCATACATTTCATTCTACATGTAGATAAGTCATACAGATATTTATAACAAGATAGTTTAATAAAAAAGATTAACTTTTTGATATGAAAGTGGCTTGCAGAAAACAAATATTTGTTATTAGTATCTAATATTCTAATGGAATATCTTGATAGAGTTAGGTGATAGGATTTTGAATCTGTAAACACTTTCTATATGGCATACTTGTAAAATAACTTCATTTATCTACATTCCTAAAATAATACTTGGTATTTGAGAGATAGTGGAAATTCTTTTGATTCGATTTTCTATTTTTCTTACGCGATAACATCTTCGATACAACACGATGTAATCTTTTTAGATCGGCCGAAGTAGACTTAGATCACGCTGTAAGATCTTACTTGTAGTCTGACTTTGGTTGGCAGCCGGTGATTATCCGTGAAGTGGAAAGGGGCTGATAGATGGGGGTGCTTCCCGTCGATATGCTCTACCACACGCTACTACTTTATCATCCCTCGGCACCCGACCGTCCATCATTCGCAATCACTTCCTTGCGCATTTACTCTCCGTGAGGTGAGGCGATCAATCCAAATTTCGTTTCGCTGCACATCTTCCAAGTTGCAACCATTTTCAATTTTCTGAAAACTCCTCGATAATCAGAATCACGTAACATCCCTATTGAAATCTAACAATAATTATTTAAGTTTAGATTTACAATACTCAAATGAAACGTACGTTTCCAAAATATATATACAATTTTTAAAATAATGTTTACAAGATTGATAAACTGCCATACTTATAATCTACATAAAGATTTGATTGTTATAATGATTTACGTAAACAAAATATTTTTGGATAACTAATGCAAATAAAGTTGATGATATACAGAGTGGAACATAGGAATCTGACGATTTAATGTCATTTCAATAATGATAGAATAATGGACACATGGAGCATTCGTAGTAGAAACGATTTTTAAAAGTAGGGTATCGATTATTAGAACACAGCGATCATTTCGTATACGTCTTCAAATTCTGCATCATGACTCTGCTCTTTGCCACGACTCCATAAAATTATGGATTCGGAATTTTCGGCAGTGCTTTTGCATTAAAGAATATGTCACCTTGTGCTGTTCGCACAGAACGAGCTGTAGAGAACATTGAAAATGTTAAAAATGTGAGAGCAGCGATTCCATAAGATCCACACTGTTCAATCAAGAGACACGTCAGTACTTTATAAATTTCAAACTGAAGCCTTCGTACGATTTTATACAAAGACCTTAACTTTTATCCATACAAAATGGTACAACATCTTTGTATGGATATAAAGAACTTAATAAAAAATTAAACACTTGAAACTCTGTTCCATTTCAAAAACCGTCAGATTCCTATGCCCCATTCTGTATAATATACATTTCTTTTATTAATGAAAAGTTGAATTTTTTTATAATTTTAAAGAAAGAAATTGATGTTAACAATTTATATAAATATATCGTTCTAATTTAATAATCGAGTTCATAATACCTAACGAAAGTAAGAATGTACTTTGTTAATATTTTATTTGCTTAATTTAAAAACTAAAATCTATCTAACTTTGTTATTGATAATTATAATATAAGGTTTATCATGCCTTTTGTGACTAATGTTTATTATTTCAAAAAGTTTCTATTGTATTCTATTCATTGGGTTGTAACAAATGTATTATATATATATTTAATTTATTTATAATAGTACAAAATAGGTATTTATGCAGTGAATACGTATGAAAGTTTATTCAGTTATATAATTTTATAGTTACGTAGTTGTGCTTATGTACGGTTATTTCTTTATTGTATATTTTCGACTCACATATTTATTTTTGTCAATTTATTACCTTTCCTAACCACAACATTGCTATCAGAGTTATTGAACATTTTGGCATATTTACAACTGCATAAACATGTATTCATAAATCTAAAAAATTTTTAAGGTTTAGATTTGTTTTCGTTAAAGAAGGGTGCAGAGTATTGTATAGCAATAGTTATAAATAAAATATATTTTGTAATAATCTACCCATGAAATGATACAAATGTTTTAAATAAATACGTATATTTTATTAACATATGAAGAAACTTAGTGCATATTCTTAAAACTTTGAATATATAAATACCTATTTATAAAGTTTAGTTTAGTAGTTTCGCTATTAAATTTTGTAGATGGTGTTCTCAACTAAAATATGCTAAGACAAATGAAATTCATTTACATCAGATTGTGCCGTTGATAAATTCTGACTGCGTTGGTGACATCTCTGTGGGAAATTATGTATATCGCTGCGAACTGACACATTAATTAACTCGGACTATTTTCTATGCTATTATTTCCTCTGTTTAAGACCTCTGACACGTAAAGTGTTGTTTCAGAAATATATGCGATATAACTTTTACGTGTGATACTTTTATAGATTTATTTACTGCATAGTTTTGTTTAAGTATCTTCTTTATATAAGAAAGTTAAGAATAAATTAAACACTATTGAGACTTACAAAAAAGTATTAATATTTCAGCTTACATAAGTATATTCTATCTGATATATTTAAATCATTACAGTTAATATGATGCAGTAATAACATTAAAATGTAGCTAATTAAGTAACAGAAACGTATTGCGATAATTTACTTAAGATAAATATATACGTATTTTATTAATAATTCATTTTAATGCTTCAGCATATGCAATAAAGTCTCAAGAACAAAAACATATCCGTGTATATTTTAATTTTCCATGGAATATAATTTTACTATTAGTTACTAAATTATGTAGACACATTCTTTGAATAATATGCAGTTAAAGAAGATATATTGCTTAATTATTGTATAGATATTAGCGTCAAATATTAAAAACAAAAAACAATATGTTAATAATAAAATATAATAATTAGCTTACATTCAATTATTGTAATTGTTAATTATTTGATGTATCGTAAACAATATAATCAGTTGTAATCACTTTTTATACAAATAAACAGCATGGATTAAAATTTGCTACGTAATGTGCTATGTTATGAAAGTAATAAAATATCAATTACTTATTAATAGTAATATATGTTAACAGCAAATTATATTATTAATAGTAATGAATATACACATATATAATTGTAATCAATGTTTTACTTCTTCCTTAAAGAAAGCTCAATTTGTTGGTTCGGAGAAATGATTAAACGATAATTTGAAATCTTTCAACAAACCTGATTCGTCAAGCTTTTGTAAAAGGTAATACCATTCTTCGACAAACCGAACACCATTTATCTCGCAGTTTCTTGTCTTCTTTCTACTCCATTTACCGTTACGTCCGGAACATTAATTTCCTCTTATAGCCGCGAAGAGTCGTGTTTATCATTAGTTCCCCGCCACTTAGTCCTGGAAAATATACATATATAAGGCTTCCTCTGACAGCAGGTTATACCTATATCGTAAGTGTAAAGCCTACATGGTACATAATAATTTTAAGCCTGAAAACCAAATGATCGAAAAAAGCGCGCAGCTGCTTGCCATAATTTCATCGAGTAAAGTATCTTCAAACGTTGCAATAACTGTCAAGAGGGGACATGGTGGAAAGTCTGATATAAGAGGTATAGAAGGTACGTCTGTTTCGATTTGTCTTGAAAATCTCTTGTTTTTATAAAAAGCTGCATAAGGCATTACCAGTTTTTCAGTTATAATTAATCCGATTTCTATTTCTACTACGTATTATAGTAATTGCAAATGGTAAATACAAGGCTTTGAAGTATTGTGGTTCGTAATATTCTTGAAGATATATAAAATATACTTACATTGTCTTAAACTTATCGTCGAACAGTGATTTATACGTATAAATGTTTTGTTTGCATGTTTTTATAGTATACCACTACAAATTGTTAGATCGTTGTAAATCTTATGGTTGCTAAGGATGACAATTTATTATGCTACATGCTACATATTTCTAGTCTTCGTTATACTTCCTGTCAGATTTTCTTTCCCTTTTCAACTTAGTTGATACGTGACCTCGTGGTGTATTAACGGTACTAAATAAATTCCACGATATAATCTACGGCAAGCCAAAGTTAATAACCCAGAGAGTTTACGATGAAGTACATCGTTAGCTTAATTTTATTCGCTGTAAGTAACGATGCGTGACTGGCTGATGGTCAGAGTTAGAACCGAGAATGTATTTAGTTGACACAGAAATATCCAGATACATAATAGAATTTATTTTCTCCTTTGTCTTATTTAATACCGATGGTAAGCGCCAATTAATTCAAAAATAATGAGGAATAATGTACTGCAATCTGTTAGCACTTTTGTGCGCGACTCTATTGAAACTCCTTGCGTTAACTGAAATTTTTAATTTTACGTTTTATTATTATCCTGTGCTCAATTTTACTTGCGACTACTTTGAAATGTTATAGTCATTTGAATATCTTTCGCAACATAGTTTTTGGAAGAAAATGAAATTCAATTACTATGGCAAATTATGTTTCAGCTCACTTCCTGTACATTAATTGACGGAAAATATTCAAATTCATTGCTCTTACGTCTTCGTAAATACAATTAGTCTAATTGTCTCAAATTATACAGGGTGTCGCAGCAATCGTACGATTGGTAATAGGGTGATTCTACGTGAAGAAATAAGTCAAAAATATAGAATAAAATTTTTCGTTTTCGACAAAATCGAGTTTGTAGTCAAGTAGACCTAAACTTGGCTAATTCTGGACTGAACAGGAATAAATAATGGACAAAAATGTAGAATTTGTGAGATGTTGTGTATTTGATAAAAATACATTTGAGAACTTATCGTACTTCTTCTTAATATTTCTTTCTTCTTAATCTTTATTTTCTTAAAAATTTAGCCCTAACAGAGAAATATTATTTTACACTTTAGATTTATTTTCGCATACAGAATAACGTCCTGCTGATTTTTTACTCATACCTAGTCGTTATTTAGCCAATTTTAAATAGTTGATAAATTTTTAAACTAGATTTTCTCGAAACTGAAGCGAGATGTGAAAAAATTTTGTTCTATATTTTGAACCTGTTTCTTCACGTAGAACCATGTCTGTTAAGACACCCTGCATGTACTACGTGTATTTTTAAAAGTAAGTGAACTAAATATGAAACGCATTAGATGCATTGAAATAACAAAACTATCAACTTTTATCTAACAGTTCTATTGTCGAGTAATCGTGACTTTAATCTTCAAATATGATTTAAATTTGTAGTATTCGGAAGCGCGTACCTTGAAAGTAGTAAATATAGTACATCTACAACGATATGAATTATCATTAAATAACGAAAGTATGCTGCATCGCATCGGTTTGAATGGTTGAAACGATGCATACGGTTGCCACGAAGGAAGACAGCTGGTAATCCCTTGGAATAAATGTAGTAGCCGATAGCTGGATATGCCGCAACACTTTTCGTCCGCGTGGAAGATATTTTCGTGGTGCTCTAACGATGTGTCACGAGATCTACGAGGCTGTTTGTCGGTGAGCACAAAAATAGGCCTCACTCTGCACTCACTTCATCACTCGAACGAGCCGCGATAGCAGCAATGCGCCTCCCCTTCTTCTTGTCGTTAGACAGAACGGATGCCCGACGACTGGTTGGCTGAAAATGTTGGCGACGTCGTGCATGCCATTAGCCCGGCGTCGCGACGTTACCGTCGGATTAACCTCAGCCGAGGGTTACGCACGTGAACTTTGCGATTTCATCGAAGCTATGCGTTTTCAAAATTTTATGGTATCTTGGCGTCGCGTCGTTAGCTTCTCGCTATTTGACTACAGGAATGTTTCTCGCGGATAGATACGTCTGTGTATTTTATTTACTGAACATTTACGTGTTATGGTTAATGGAAATTCGCTACGCTGTTGCAAATCTATTGACGAAATGCTAGTTCTGACGGAAGGAGAACGCAGTAAAGTTCTCCGACTAACTGATTCGTAGCTCCAATTGATGTCAAGTTTTTTTATATCTATACATATATTATCATGTTCAGAACTTATACTTAATTTTCGGTTATCATTGAATTCGTATAAAGCTCCGAAATATTACATATGTGTTATAATAAATAACGAGCTAAAAGAATAACCATTTATTTTATTATACGTCTATTTAGTAGCAAAGAATTTCTGTAGGGCGCTATACGAGTACGTTATTCGAGCCGGTAGAATCGTTTTACATTGGTGATATTTGTTAAATCGTATGTATAAATGTCGTAATTATTCAATCTTTTGAGTCACAGCTTGGAACGATGATAAATGTCACTGGATGCCGAATAAGCGAACCAGCGACGAAGATCTAGCGCTAACTATATTCACCTTGTCAAGTCATTCTGACTTAGTAAACACCACGACAAGTAATGCCCAAGATTTTACGGTGACTTGACTTACGACAGAAGCGGCTGTTTATCACGGTGTCAGAGTGACGCTCGTGCCGTTCAAGACGATAAAACGAATGAGCTATGCGAGGAACACTCTGAGAAATGGTGTGCTGCTTTCGAGGACCTTTTGTTGCGACACTGATTTTAAATTAGAATTTATAGGGTGCCTGAAAACGTTTCGACGAGGCCACTGTATTTACTTGGAGAATCCGTTTATCAAGATAATCTCTTTGCTCTCTGCTTTCGTCAACCAAACGATATGTTTAATGCTTTTCGGTATACTGTAAAGACGCGTTATTACCTCTTTTATCGAATAGATAATAGGGATAACCGTTTCAGAACAACAGAGACAACGGTAATGTTAATGTGATCAACGTTGATATGTATTTTATAGCATTTAAACTCTGCAGAATGCCAAATGTTAATATATTTCGAGGTATGTTCGATGCAAAATGTGAATTCCGTGATGTATTAATTTTATCCATTACGTTTTATCGTTCTTGATAGGTAATTCCCGTAAACGAACTATTCTCTGTTAGATATGAACAAATTTTAATTCAATTATTCAACGCGTTTTCCAGAGTTTTGCTATTCCCTTCTTTCGAAACACGCGTTCCACTAATTCAACGCGAACTGTGAACGGAATTTACAGAGCCGTTGCGTTGGAGCTTTATTTTTGTCCACGCATATCACTCGACGATAACACAACGATCGAAACAACTGGCAGCCGTTTGGCAGCGATTTGGGTCGTGAAAATTTCAATCATGCTACACATTAGGGGCATTCAAATCATCCAGATCAGTCGTCGACGTGTTTTAAGCCGCGCATCAATCTGTTCAGTTCAATCGAGGTGCGTCGCGATGAAAAGACGAATGCTTACGCGGATAGGTGCTTTGGCGATCCGCCAACCTATGATCACTGCGTTTATTCCGGCCAACTGGTTTGTGCAACGCATCGTATCGAGGATCCGCTTTAGTCGCAGCTAGCATACGTCTCCGGCTTTTATTCTCAAACGGTTTCAGGTTTATGTATCGTATAAAAGCTGGTTGCATCTCAAACGAATCATTTCTACCAAAGCGCATTTCACATTATACCTATCGATTTGATTTGTACTCATACGATCAGTGAAAATCCGATCGCTTCCTTTCATTTGGATTTAATTTTGCAGTCCAGCGTATCACGTGTCGATGAACATTAGGAAAGTAGTATATTTCGCAAATAAATAAATAGAAAGTAAATAAATGTACATCATCGATTCGGAAAAATACAGACACAATTTAAAAAAGTCATTACCTAGGAGTTGAAGAGAACTAATTTCATTTAAGTATATTTATAATTAAATAACGGAAAGAGAAATGTTTGATGATATTCGGAGCAAAACAGTTACTATCATATTTTAGTTATTTTTGCGTTGTGTTAATCGCACATAAATATCGTGATTAATATAATTATAATAAATGTTAATATAATAAATAATCATTATAATACTGTAATTAATGTATTATCAAATTGCTAAAAATGTAAAAATGTGGTACATTTTTACAATTATGTAATTGTTATATTAGAAAGATTGAGTGGCTATTTCGATTTCGGAGACTAATGATGCACTTAATTCAAAATTGGTAACTTTGTGGTTGTGTTATTATTCTTTCGGCCTGCGATGTATGTTGTACACTGTATATACAAGAAAATTATTACAAAGCACAACGTTTAATACTCTGTAAAACAATATTTAACTGTGCGGAGAAAACAGCGAATGTACAAATAGAGCTTCCGAAAATCGTTATCACTTATTTTAAAAATAATTAAAGCAATAAGAGAGGAATTTGAATGTTGAAAAACTGACGGATTTGTCTTCCTTTGAATATCGGCAATGTAATTTCAAGCTATCTTTTGTTACCACGTAATTCTATTGGTCATGGTGAAATATGAGATGAAATTTGTAGGACGTATTAATGTAAACGACCTAAATATGACAGTTAACTGTTTATAGGACACAATAAATAATGGTCATTTGTTAACGCGACAACATGAACATTATATGCAAGGATCGATGTTCAGTTAGCTTAGCGTTCATTTCTCTCCATTAATCACATTCATGAAATCCAAGTGTGCCTATGTAATGGCCTATTAATAGGATATAATAGCCATTACGTTCACTGACATGCCACTTATTGTCGGCGACTGAGTAATGCATTGATGTAGAATGTAGAATCAAACAGTTTGAAGTACCACTTTTATATATTATTGATAAAAGATGCGCTATTACAAAGTTATGAATAATACAGTAGGAATGTATACAGATCATTAACAATAAGGTTAAATTAAAAATGAACTGGCACACTCTATACTTTCCGTTTGCAGTAAGATACTGGTAAATATACACAAAAAGGAAGCCAACTCCGATTTCGATAACTGTTTTAATATGATCAAGGTCATCACTCTGAACAGTGTTGTGATGGTTTTGGTTGAGAGTCGTTTATGAAAGTTATTGCCAAAAAGATTTTATGACAAAAATTATTTTAATATATACTGACTAAAGAAACACACGTACACGCACATACCACACACATACCACACATACGAGGTACAAATCCGTCCGTGCAATCTCCTCGTAGTGCACATATTTGTATTATTCCAATATCCGCGGCTCACTTTTCATTTAAAGTGCGATAAAATGGAGCCAAAAAATCGTACATCAACTTTTGAAACGTCGTTGTAAGATGGAGACTTCCCTTTAAAAGGACATCTTTATATGAATCCCAAAAATAATTTTTTAAACTCTGTAGAATTGATTGAATTTGTAAAATCTGAAAAGAGGGAAAGTAACTTCAGTTTCTCACTTCGTATTACAACAAAAAGGGATCTTTGAAAACACTAAGTTGAAGGATGTTAAACTAGAGGCTTCTCCGTTTGAAATAAACCCAAGTAGGAAACTGTACGATTTTTTTTCACGAAGTTACAGCAGTTTAAATATGGACGATTTTTCTGTCAAAATTTAGTGCCCCTTTAATTTTACAAATTCAGACGAATGAAATTATGATATCAAATCTATATTGATCTATATATCTATATCTATGATATCAAAGAATGTAAATGTAAGCAAGTATACCAGTATGTATATATTTTCCAATATTGAATATACAATATTTCTTAAATTCATGATTTTTGTCATAAATGGCCTGGCATCCTATTAAGGACATATAATTTCGGTTGAGAAAACAAAGTTGATTTACGTACAGTCTGTAGTGTGCTGATCATCTATCAGAAACCTACTCATATTAAATTATGTGCTGTTTGAAACTATTTCTAAGAGATATTTCATCAATAGTTTCATAGATCATCGAGGAAACTGAGTCAAATACGACATCTGTATAATTAATAGTCAATTCTAAGTTCCTAATCATTGGATGTAGACAAGCATCTGTCATTCTGTATTATCACGGAAACGACATAGAACACGACAAGGTGCGACACGAATTTATGTTTACGAAGTACTCAACGTATAATTGTCAAAGCAAAGTTTATATAAATGACGCAACTAAAATATTAATGAAACGAGAACGAATAGGTAATATCGATTAGTTTATAGATTAGATAAAATATTTAAATATTTAAATCGACATATACCGGTTGCGTTACGCAATTGGGTCGGGTTTTATCTCGAAATCGCTAAGGAATGGAAAAAACCTGTAGAGGGAAAAATTGAGTGATATGATAAGATCTATAATTTCGTAGGTATTAATTTTTTTAATATGCACCGATGCACCAGAAAAGTACAATTGTTCTTTTTTTTTATATGGGACTCTATAAGTTTTTGTTAACCATTCGATGCATTTTTCAATTTCCTACAAAAAAGTATTAAAGATATTTCAATTTTAACTTTGTAAAATTTTGATATATAGACAACTTAAAACATATGAGAAACAAGGAAGAAGGCAGGACGCAATGCTTGAGTTTATGTTTGCCTTATCTTTCATGCACAAATTTGGTGAAATTAAAATTGAAATACGTTTTGAACCAAGCATTTTTCGACTCAAGTACTCCAATACGTTTTCATAGGGAATTAAGAAATGTATCGAATGGGTAATAAAAACCTATAGACCAGCTATTATAAACTTCCATTTGAAAAAACAGTGCAATTACATTTTCCCGGTGCATCGTTAGGTAGTGGAAAAAAATACGAATATGATTTTATCATATCATTCAACCTTTTCCTCTATAGCTTTTTTTGTATCTCTTATCGCCTTTGAGATATAACCCGGCTCTGTTGCGTAACGCAACCTGTATAATACTTATCGCGAAATTTCGTTTTTTTCATTTGCCTCGTCGTAAAATCTAAATGCACCTGAGAATGATAGAATGACACGAGACATGTTTGAAGTTTCTTCTTGTGGCCTTATCGGATCTCCGCTTTTCGCAGTGCTTGTATTCCAGCGTCAAAAATAACTTTAGCCAACAAACTGCAAACACGTTATGCATTCGAAATGCAGCATCGAGATCGTGATAAATTTTTTCGGCTAGTAGATGCCGCTGAGGGTGGCGGGTGTATCTTCTTTCAGAAAATTGTACGGCCGCTCGTAAAGATAAGTACTTAATTCCCTGTTTTACACGAAATTGTTTTTCTCCGCAAAGGAGTCCATTTCGCTTTATGAATCGCTCAACGAACTTTATGCGACGCGTAGGTAAAACTCAACATAACCGTAAAAAGCTGTTTGTTGCTGCCTAACACTAGGTTGTGAAATTCGACGAGCTCTATGATCTGTCTTTTCTTCGCCCAAGGTTGCATTTTTAAACGTTTAATATTTTTTTTTGAGAAATATAGTTTTTGCACTTAGAAATTTTATCTAATCAAGTTCCATAACTTATCATGCAAATTTTTCTCTTAATTTTAATATGTTAAGTAAAAAGTTAAAATATATATGTTATACTATCGAAATTAATAGTATTTTCACAAATAATATATATTGAAGATACAGACATATATCAGCTGTAAGTTGTTTTGCATTTGTATTAACTTTTATCGTCTTGAATATCTCTGTTATTCTCAGAGATATATAGAAATTTTGTTTACGAAAGTTATATTCGGAGGGACCATAATATGGTAGTAATAATTCTTGTGTAGGTGAAGTATTTTCGAAAATTTCACGGTCACCTCCATTTTTTTAAATTGCTTGTCATACTGTTTCATTACTGGTAGAACAGAGAATGTTTAGATCATTTCAACGACCTCTAATACATATTATTCTGTTTATATCCAGCTACATTATTCTAGTTAGGTGAAAGTTGAGTTTAACAACGTCATATTTCTACTGACAATAGTATCTGAGTTTAAGCTTAAAAATTCTTATATGTATACTCTTAATATATATGTCAGCACTAGTTCCGTACAAATTTCAAATTGTAGCCTGCTTCGTATTCCCTTTGACTTATTTCATATTCTTCATATTCTGTTTCACTTACAGTGGATTGGTTAGCAAAAGTTGCTGGTTGTTGAGAGAAAAAAATGTTGAAACTTGAAAAATGTTAATTTCTTATGCGTTAATGAGAATACTGTAGAGTGGCGAGACTGTAAGAAAGCGTGCAGAATATTTCTACACATGTTATTTCCCGCAGGGTTTTGAAATGCTTCCCCGTAAAACCGGCAATCAGTCAGTGACTAATGCTTCAAGACTACGGTAGAAAGGCCTCAGTTCTTTGACGCGAGTACGCATAGAAATAAAGTGTCGATGGAAACGATGCTTGGCGTTGCACCGAGACATTAATAGCCTTTAGACACGGAGTATTTTATTGCCGGTAACCTTTCAGTACATGCAATCCAGCAGTTCTGCAGCGTTGGCAACCGTTACCGTCAGAAGGTGCACAGTTCCTTAGAGGGAAACGTCGGACGATGCATACTTAATGAGCGGTTCAATACCACGGTTTCTTAATGCACGTCGATTGGAGCAATTAATTATTATGCTCGACACACGTGAAATAAATGTTTGACGTCGGTATAAAATTCATCTAAATCACTCACGATTGATTTCTATGCGTCACGCATCGCCAATGATACTACATCATTTGAGATTTACCACTTTCGGTATATAGAAATTAAATGTTTATTCGATTACTAGCTGCACATCATTCTTTCTTCGTGTTTATCCTCCATTAAAATATGTAAAATACCGATGTATCAAGTATGATGAAACTTGTATAATTACTTACACTTCTATAAATATCACTATAATTTTGTACAAAATGTTGTTTTACTTTTACGTTACTTAGTACTATGTATTGAACAAATTGATAATCTGTAAAATTTGTATTTTTTTGTTTTATAAATATTTTAAAGCAACATACATATAAGCGAAAGTATAATGAAAAATAATGATATCCTTCCTAAATGTTTCGTATTAAAAGTTGTATGTAAATGATACATAACTAAATAGAGTCAGGAGGAACAAGATAAAGAATTTTAAAACTTAAAATAAATGTAATAATGCCGTATTTTTATTCAACGTTTGTATCAAATAAATCATTTAAGCTATAATAATTATCATGTAGATATTTACTTAGTGAAATGTTTGACAGAAAAGGAAGAACTTACACATTGTTGATGTCAATCTCTTTACATTGAATCCTGACTTTCTATATCATTTCTTTATTTTTATTATACGATGTGTAAAATTCCTGTTGTGGAGTTGAACTTTGGAAATGATATGATAGTGACCGATATTTCTTAGAATGAATTCAAGTTTATCTAGTACAATATCTTCGAGCATCTGTTGCAATGGGAAAGGCAGTGAGCGAATATTCTTGCAAATATGTACATATATCATTCATTGAATTGTAGACTCTATTCATAAATAAGTATAAAATGATATTTTTTATCAGGCCACCGATTTAATGTCTTTTTCCATTTATCAACTTTAAAAGATTAAAAAAACATATGATCGATTGACATAAAGGTAAAGTTTAGCTGCGGCTATCAATTTATAAAATCAGTACAGATGGTTCTTCACTGTAAAACATATTAGCTGTATATAATATTATATAAAGGATACATTACGATATCTTACATTATTAACAAGGCAGTAATTACTATGATACTTGTGGAATTAACAATGTATTCTGTCCATTAAGGTAACAATAATTTATGTTCGCTTGTTCACGTAAGGATTGAAAATATGATCTACGTGAAATCGTTACTGGGTGCATAGAGGCGTTATAAAGCGATAATTATATGTCGGATGGTAAGTAACTATAGTTTTATAATCAACGATAAGATATTCCATGATAGCGATAAGTTAAACACATGGAAGACAAAGTAGTCAGTGTAGATTTGATTTTTCTGTTTATATGTTCTTTTCTTTTCTTGAATATTTTTCAAATTACAAGAAATAGTTATATTTATGTTGCGAACTTGAATTAAATCGCGTTTCCGATGCCTGTTTGAAAACAAAATTCCTAATTATGTATAGAATGGCACGGGACTTTCCGGTTCCCTTTATTATATGTTGAAGTAGATACCTACATGTTTCTATATTTTAACTTTTTCCATAATTTTCGATACGTAGTACGCAATATTTGATATTTAAGCGATATTAAGATATTATGAACATCGATAATTTACAACCAGTAACGTAATTGCAAGGCTTGAATCTTTTTCGTTATATTATTATAATATTTAATTAGAAATATTTGCACTATGTCGAAATAATAAAAATTTATATGCAACAGTGTAGAGTGACGTTTTGTTGTTGCTTCAAATGTAAGTCGGAAATACTTAATTACATGTTCGCAAGTATGTTACATATATACGTATAGCATATAGTATCTTTAATTAAAACCTGTCTTTGCATCTCGCTATTTGCCATTATCATTTTGTATTGTTGTAAAATATTTTACGTGACGTGTCTTATATTTTACACTCTATTAATCCTTAAAAGATAGCTTGTCTTGTATTACATGACTCATAATGATATACCTGTCCAATATGTGCTAAAAGCAGTAATTCATTGCCACAATTGTCTTTTTTCTCTTGAAAATCTTCATTAAGCACGCCAGTTTTCTCGTATACGAGAACTATAAATAAATAGATCATCATACATTTATGCTGCCAACCATGACAGGAATTATGAATAAATTTTAAAATAACCTGTTATTAACTACTATTAATCACTGGCTTCCGTGACGTCGATTCATTCGTAGCAACATAATTGCACAAGGAATATATTTAACGGAAAGATAAAGATCGAGAAACATTACATAATGTTCATTATTTTCGCCATAATTCCTTTATATTATTAGAATTCTATTCTTCCTTGTGATCAAAAAGTTAGAATGCGAAAAATTTCTTCTATGAGTTAGTTATTATTTATCGCGATTGGGGTTATTGTAATACTCATTGTTATATCAATAAATTAAATACAAAAACGGACAGTTTTAATAGTCGCATGCAAAACAAATAAAATAATCGCATGAAGGGAAAAACAGAATCGTTTCTTTTGTTCATAAATTATTATAATAGAAAGAGAAATATATATACATAAACAAATAAGATGGTATTATAATGTAAAAACAGAGATAAAATCCCTTTAGACGGTAGTGTATATATAAGATGTTTAAGTTGTATGTTCATTTCTAATAACATCATATAACACACTTCTAGAAATACGATTCGTAAATGAAATAACCTTCACATATTTCTGTAAACTGCGTTACAACACCATATCGTACGTGGTTTGTAGTATAAGCTGGAGATTATCACACGCATGAAGTTAGTGCTAAACTCTGGGTAACAACTAATCTACAGTCTGGGATAATGTGCCACGTTAGACCTGCATACAAGTTGCTTCATGAAACAGATACATGTATATACAAGGTCTAATCCAGTTCATTCATATAACGGATACCTTGCTTTGAAAAACTAATTTTTCAATATTACTCGTAGGAATATTCAACTTCGTTCAAGGTCTATTTAATTTTATTTTATCTGCGTATATATCAAACACACGTATCTATCTGGCTTTTTAATACGTTTCCTCAAGAAAACGATTTCACTATGGAATTGTAAATGTACACGTATAAAATGAATATAACAACTTACACAATTATTATGATTTCGAATTATGAATAACAATCAGTTTTGTTTTTAATTATATGTAGATATTTATACACAAGTAATATGTTAATTAAAAGGAATTTAGAAATTTATAGCTGATAACACCAATAATACTTGATGTCAGAATTATTTATTTCCATACTTCAGTAATGTTCGAATTTCTGAAAAAATGACATTTAGAAACAATAAACACAATACAATAAAAAAATAAAGCTTACAAAACACTTAAAATTTAATATAATGAAATGTGCGTACTGCATCATTTATTGTTGCTCATTCATGTGCATACTGTTATCCTAAATTTTATAAAAAGAGTTTTCGTGTAACAATCCATAAATATCTTTGAGCCAAATGTAACATTGCGAATTAATATTTGCACGAATATTTAAGAACGTAAATAAATTGGATATAATAATTCGAAGCATTATCTGTAATATTTTCATTGACAATTTTTAATCTTCCTAAAACTATGATTTCAAAATTCGCAGAAGCGTTTAATTAATATTGGATGTTATAGTAATTACTAAAGATAAAAAATAGAACCTGTATTAATTATAAATTATGAAAGATTACTACTGTTAAAAAGCTAATAGATTTCGCAATAGATACCTTCACAGAATTTTATTTTCTAAACAATAGTCTTCTAGATACAGTGTATTTGTTCTTGCCAACATTGATGTATTACATATGGCCATTAATGGTGAAAATGTCACAAAGAGATTTATCGAACGTTATTTACCATTATTGTTTGATATAGTTGTCGTGGACAGATAGTGTCGATGGTATCACGACGAAAACCTCGTGGCTCCATCACTCATTTCGTGCTATGCGTCATACGTGTTACAAAATCTTTCGTAAACATTTATCCTCGTAACATGGCGGTTTTTCCGATTGGAAATTTTATTACTATTAATTAGAAATACCTGTTACTGATTAAAAATACCTATATTTAAAGAGATAGAAATTTCAGTATGAATATATTACAATAATTAGACATGCAATAACTACATTGGTGTATTGCTATTACCAAGAATGACTTGGTAATATAAAAGCAATTAAAAGCATTAACAAATTTTCAGGAATTTGTGACATGGTATTATGCCCAACTATGGTAGTCTTTAATTTTTCATAATACAATACTTTTGCATATTAATCATATTTTGCAATTTATTATAAATTATAAAATTTTACAGGATATTTATTCCATTGTTCAAATACTTTTTTACGGGTTCAACAATTATAATTTCTTAGCACTGAAAAAAGATATACAAATACAAAAATAAAAAATATAAGAATTGTATTTCAGATTACATATATAGGAAGACTTAGGATTTATATACTAAACGATGCCAACATAATCTACAAGTAGGAACAGCAAAAAATATTATATTGAATATAGTTGCATAAATGATTTATGAAATCACATCAGTAGAAGTACGAAATAACGACGGAGTAGTATTTCGTCCGATACAATGGTTAATTAATTATGTGTTTTGGTCTCCTTGATCTATAAGTCAGTAAAGAGCAATTTTTGAGGACACAGAACCATCATAATATTGCGACACTGAATTTTTACTCCTAGGACACTATATAAGAAAAGATTAACCCTATAGGACACACGTTGAGCTTAAGAGGCCTATGTCCCTATGTTTTATGTTGTCAAATATACATTTCTTGAATTACACCTTTTTACTACAATACTCTGTATTGTTAATATTAATAAAAAAAAATATACATCTTTGAATCTTGATGATTATTTTCCACATGAAAACTGATGAAATAATAATTAAACTGAGGAGAAAGGGGAATAAACCTGCCAGATCTGAGGTACGCACTGTAGGATTAATATTTAATACGCATTAGGAATTAGAATTAAAGAGTACGGCCACTGGAATGGTAGAACATCAAACATACTCTGATAGATTCAACATTTTATCAATATCAATCTGTGCTCGTAAAAATTCTGAAATAACATTAGATTGAATGTGATTAATCTGTTTCCATGATGTATCGAATGAAAAAAGAGTATATTACTATTTCGTTTTTTTATTATAACTTGTTAATAATATATATAGTATTATTTATATATATATACTATATATACTATATTTATATATAATACATATTATTTTAATAATATAAGGAGAAAGACTTGAGACATTTTATGTATGACAATTATTTAGTCATTACAATATTAAATAGGTTAGTCATATCAAAACATTAAATCAGAGATTGTTCATTATCTTTGTTGTGGTGTTTCAAAACCATAATTTAAGATACCAATTAAAGTTTCTCCTGAATCAATTCTTTTTTGACATGAACAACTTAATATTTTTCTGTATGAAATAATGAGATGAACGCATAAGGGAATGTGGCTCTATTTTTAAAAAACAGTTTATTTTCGTGTGTAGTCTACATATCCACTTGCAAGAAATCTAATAGAATCAAATCGTATCTTCTTCGATGCCGTTCAATTTTTGTTTGGAAAGTTACTTTATGTAGTAAGTAATTTTGTAATATTTATTTATATATAAATAATATTAATAATCATGAAGTTATTATAGTATTATATTTGGGGTAAACTACCTCATGTGCTAAGGAATAATTTGCTGTGTTCTCATTAATATCATGGTATTTACTTTTTATCCGGCTGCGAAATGTAAACATATTGTAAATAAATAATGTAAACATATTGCAAATACATAATGTAAACATATTACAAATACATAATGTCAATATAAAAGGCAACAGAACTTTAACACCATTTGAAGAGAATGATAGAGTTACGACTCATAGTTCCTTTGACAAGTTTGGTCCTCGTGATGAGAAAAATAGAATGCAAAGAAACAAATTGGATCTTGAATTTTAATGTCAAGAACAATTTTGCGACAACTTTTTAAACAGATTTCTATCAATTCAAAAGCGTAGAATCCTGCTGCGGTGATCGTGACACTTCCTGTCCTTGCATTCGGTATTTACATTTATCTAATTAATTCATTGAACTAGCAAACAAATTAAATATGCATGTAATTTTCCTTATAAAAAATTTACACTACAGCATTAAAAATTCATAATAAGATATTTACAAGTGTCTGAGGTATAATGATTGTGGGACTCAACGAATGATAAAGCTCTTCTATCGATAGAGTGTAAATTCATCTGTAACTCATACAAATTGGTGTTCATTAATAAATATCGATAGAAGAAGAAGGAAAAAGGGAATAATGAAACTCGCGAGAGTCGAACGATAATCTGATGTTGCGTAGATGGAGAAAGAGAAAGGTTCGGTGTCTCCATTTAGGCGTGTAATAAAACACGTACAACGAGAAAAGGTACAACGAAAATGGCATCAACACGAAAAACTCGTTGACGGGAGCCCTAGTTTCGTCGTGTTGCGCCGTGCGATAAATTAATGGTCGGTCATCATTGCGCTCATACGTGCTTGTACAGGCATGCGGACACATCGTAACGCATCATTTGTCTTCTCATTATAAATGTGAGCCACCGCTCTACCGCACCGTGACAGTCGGCCAAAATAAATTGCCATGCGTTACGTTTGTACTTTCATTTTATATTTAAAATGACTACACCGGAGAAGGCTCGTGCGGCCCTACCGCCCAGAGACAAATTGCTCATTTGCATAATGCCGTTATTTATTAATGATTGCGATACAGGTACTTCTGATGCTGTATAAATATCCACCTGCGGCGTCCGCCAATCGACAACCTTCTAATTCGACACTTGTTTGCCGTTCTCCACTGAACAATTTATATATGCTTCGTATCTGATATTATTTCAAACCGTGAAACGAGTATGTATTATCAACCCTTTTGAAATTACAATTCTGTGTAACGAATTTGCCCGGACATTTCGACAAACATCATTTTGCAATTATTTACTTCATCGACGCATTAAATTGACAGATTAATAATATACCTACTTGGGATAACTTTAAATTCACGATTTAGATAAGAGATAAAAAAAATCGCTACTTTTTTATTACCTTCGCATACTATAACAATATTTATGACGTATCACATAAATCATCAAATTAACTGTTCGGCTTACAATTATTAGTTTTCTATCTCCAGGTGGTATTTATCTTTACAGCTGCCTTTTAATTGCTACCTACTGAAAAAATTATCAATTTTTATATCTTTTATATCAATTTTTATATTTTGTGCTGTCTTTATACGAATATTGTATTATTACTTGCTAAAAAAAAATACATATTTTTAATGTAAATTTTGTGTTGACAATTATAATTCTTTTATTGCTACCTACACATATGATTCTTAATTAGGAACTTTGTACCCACACATATTATTAGCTACTACTTATAATCAACAAAAAGTTGATTAGCTCGGTATTTAGTTGTAATTATTTATTTTTAATGCGGTGCATATGATTTCATTGGAAACGTAGTTAGACTATTACAACACGTTGAAGAAAGTTTTTTAATATTTGTATATGGATCGTTACATTTTGCACTTTATGCACGAATGCCTGCAATTAAAAAAATGAATAGTCATGCTTTGCAGTTAAATTGCAATCGTGGTCAGCTTAATGCGACAAATTTACCATATAACTAATTGTAATTTGCAAGTCCCGGATGACGCCTTAAGATTATAGTAGGTACTTTATATGTAAAGCAGAGAATTGATGTTAATTTTCAGTAAGTGTTTAAAGAAGTAATTTTTATATTCATTTTAGCAAATAAAAGTTATTATTTTGTATACTACGCTATTTAACGCTAGAATACTTTATAGTCGTACGAAAATGTAAAAACACAATTTAATATAGAAACAAATCCTTTCAAGCACAACGAATAAAATTGTGGTAAAAATTACAATTTCATTGAATAAAATTGTTGTAAAAATTGAAATTTGAGACGAATCAAATATGTACGTAGAATACATTTTCACTTGTAATAAAAATGGTATCTATGAAATATTTTAGCCCATACATTATTTTATTCCTATTATTTCTAATTCTCCTATTTCTTATATGACGAATGATTTTTACATTTTTTTCAATATGAATTACGAGACGATATATGTCAACGAGTTTAATATGTATACGGGTTTTCGCACGAATATCGTGCACCAGCTTCCTGGTTACGCAAATTATATATCGATATCAGAAACAGCCATTTATCTTAGTACATCGAAAAGGAAGATTGCAACTATAAACACGAAAACCTGTTCATGAATATAACGTATCGCGTATCGTTTTATCTGTGAGATTCCTTATTTGTGAACAGCGTACAGAAACTAGGCACGCCATGAATCATTGGATCAAGCAAGAAATATCGAAATCGGATATTGGATATTTACATTAAGCATAATGTATGGTTAATGTAGCCCAAGAGACAAAAGAGAGACGTTACGGTAAAAAGATCATGGGATGACAAGCGTTACACCTTTCAACGGTACCACAGTTTGTTCTGTCCGCTAAGAAACAACGAAACGGTGGTTTCAAAACGGTACAGCGTAAAGCCTAAATCAAACCGGGAGCCGAGCAAATCCAAAAAGGAACGGTGAATATAAAATATCGGTGAAAGATACAGCAAGAGTCGGAATTGTTGGTACGAGTGTGCCAGGCGTTGGAGTTCGCGCGACTTGGTGGCGTAACCAAGATATATGAGCGCTTTTCCCCAAAAAAGTGTTAAGGAATTATGCTTCGCAGAGTAAATGAGATGTGTCTGCGCCGGGACATAGATCACGGGAACGCTATCCATTCTCACCACCGTGGAAATAAATACGATCTTCTTGGCGAAAGAGACTGCTGAGCAACGCGTTAGAGAAAGAAGACGAAGAGAAGGAATAGTTGGAAGAGGGGCGAGAGGAAAAGGTGACGGCAGTAGAAACGGAAGAAGAAGATGCTGAGAAGCGAGGGTTGGAAAGGGATAGGAAAATCGTCTCCTAGCGGCCCGCATCCCGCAGCACATCTTTCTACCCGACACACGGGGGATCCAACGTAGCCATTTCTCTGGCCTGTTATACGCCGCCTATATACGTATCTACTACCCCCGGTAGGTACCTACAGCCAGCAAATAAATTGATCCATTACTCAACCGAGCAGTCATCTTCCTTCCTTTGCTTCTGTTCACTCGCCTCACCCGCTGCCGCGTCCTTCCGCGAGCCTTTTTCCTTCAGACTTTTCCGGGAATGCTGCCAGAGATTCGGTAAAGCCCCTTTCACGCCCTGTTGCAGAGACGATGATACGCCGCGATTTACTCAGCCGAGTTCGTCTACCTAGCTACCGGGAAACCGAGAAATTGATGGCACTTCGAAGGGATTCGCTGCATCCTACCGTATAAGTATGCCGAAAGTGTCTGCACTTGACTTCTTGACAGTCGATGCTTGCCTTTCGGTTCATAGAGGACATCCATTTTCTATTTTCAACAACATCACAATAATGCGTCGAACAATAAGTATGAAATAATAATCCATGTATTAGATATCAGCTTTTTAAGTACACTTAAAAATCAACAAAATACAATATGTTTCACACACACAGAAACTATTATCTTAACTTATTTCAACAATTATGTACTTTTTAATATCAATAACAATATAAAACAATAGTTTGTATCATAATTAATTATTTCCGAACAATTTACTAATTTCCGATATACGAAGATTTTATGTTATTTTAAATTATCTCTAATTCAAATTTAATTCAAATAAAGTTATTACATTGATCAAAAACGTAAAATAAAGTTTGTCTTTCGCGAAAATCGATTCATTACTCAACTAAGTAGTTATTTTACTTTCTTGGTATTGCTCGACCACTTTACTGCTTTCAGGGTTGTACTACTACGGATCATTCTCCTTCAGACTTCCTTGGGAATTCTGCCAGAGATTTGGTAAAGCTCTTTTCACGCCCTGTTGCAGCGATGGTGATATGTATTTCGCGATCTCTCACTGATTTACTCGACCATGTCTGCTTCCTTTATTGTAGCTGAAAGCGTATACTGTTGATATAAGTATGTAATAAATATTCTCTTTTCATTTGTTGTATATTGAATCTTTTTAATCATTCAATTCAGTTATTTGAAAAAAAGTGGAAGGAACTTTAATAGGGGTATATGACACTACTATATAAACAGTAGGAAAATAAAAATAATATTACGTTTCCAAATGTATAAACCCTATTCCTAATCAGTCTTCAAATATTTAACAGAAGATCCAATAGATCATTTTTTGACAGAAACAAAAAAAAAAGTTATGAAGCATTTCTGAAAAATACAGACGCGTTAAAACTGATGATTACGTAAGGCTGATAAATAATTCTGTCAAATTTTACACAAAAATTAGTGTTCTCAATGCCTGGGCCATTAAAAACTACAGCCAGATTTAATTATTCTACTAAATTTTAACATAATATTAATCTAGCAATCATTATTCTATCAAATTTTATGTTTAATTTTATGTTTGTAAGTTATTTAATTTGTAGGTAGACGAATGCTTTGTGTACGATTGTTTCAATGTTACGATATATATCATTAAATTTTATAAATGATTTCTCTTTTATAATAATTACAAATTCCTGTGGAGTATTCCCTCATTCTATGTTAATGAAATTAATAAAAATTTATTTTCTTATGTAGATACTTTTTATTTACATTTTGTATACGGATTTTTTATTTATAGACGTAGATCTAATTACGAGTATGATAATTAAGTGAACAAATTATAGATAATTAGGTCTTTTTTCTCAAAACTGATGAAACTCGTGAAGCAATCTAATCAAAGATTGCGTCATTTGCCTCATATACAAAAATTATGTCAACTTTACATCTACTTTAATATAGTTTACTTTATGTTACTTTATGTTATTTATAACGGTGGTAATAAACATAGCTACAACATCAAAAACGAAGATAATAACCATTATCAAGTAATAATATACGAGACATAAATTAAGCCTGATGAGTTCTATTTAAAATCATGTACAAAGAGAGAAGTAAGGAACAATCTAAAGATAAACAGTTTGTCGTGTAAGTACGTGTCAAAGATTCAGGAGGCGCTGGAAATGGTTGATTTTTGTGCCGTAATGAAGGTTATAAAAGGAAATGGACGGAATCATTAGTAGTTACGAGTTCCGCTTCTTCGCATCTTTTTCTTTGTAGCGTCTGTTTCCAGTTATCATTGCGACTTCGTCAATGTCCTCAACTGCACCGTGTTTTATTATCTACAATATATGTATTTTTCATTCCTGTGCATTCAACATCCGGATCATGTTTTAATGACTATTTCGCGTGTGTAAATTGGTATAATTCAGTTTCGCTACATGATTTTCCTTGTGCTGAAATGACTTACTGCTTTCATTGTTAGATACCTCCATCCGCGTTGGTTAATTAAACAAGAGATTAATTAGCGCGCCTGAGATTTCCTGTTTTATACAATTACGAATTTGTAAAGTACCGAGCTGAAACTCATTACCTCTTCTATAACATGCTCCGAACACTGTTATTAGAAATAAAATATCGTACAGACTTTTGTTAAAAAAAGATTTTGTTAAACGAAGATAATCTTAACAAACTAATGATTTATAATGATTTATTGGTTTTCGTTCTTATGTTATAATACTGTTTTTATTCATGGTGATATATGCGTATGATACATGGTTATGCCATTTTTTATGGCATGATCTTATCTCATCGAATATAATTTTCTTCGCACTTTTTACTCTTATTTTAGAGTTTCACAAAAAGCACAAATGTATATTTGCATATTGATTTATATATTCAAATATCAAGTAGATTTAATTATTTCTTTGAGAAACCAATTATCAGTAGTTTTTGTTTTTCTGGAATTCCACCATCTCATATTGAGCATATTCGGTTTGGAATAGTTTAATAATAAGTAGAAAACGAATGGTGTAGAATAATAATTTTTACGTCAATTCGTGTATAAAATTACTGTTTTTATCAGGCACTATCGAACGATTGAACCTGTAGTTGTTTGCATATCCGGTTTATGTTTCAATCTGGTCCCATCAATATGAATAAACACCCGTATGTGAGGTAGCTTGCTGCTGCATTAATATGTATTGGCAATAAATCGATATCGATAATTAAAATCTGTGTCTGCCATAAGGCCTTTGGACGTGAGCGCGTTTATATAAAAGTTCAATTTGTTATATGTAACTGTGCGAGATGACTATAAATATTGCGTTACCCTTTTTAACTGAGGCCGTAAATCCGCGTGATTTATATCCAAACCGTCTGTAAGTGTGTGAAGGGGTCCAGGTTCTGTGTATCGTTGCATCGTGTCGCAAAATTTTCATATTTCTTCCTGCTAGACAAAAGCCAGTTCCGTTTTCCGTTTAATTTACGTAATCGATGATGACGAACGTCAACAAACATTTACCAGTGCAATAAATATTGAAAAATGTAATTACGGTATTCGTGCATTAATTCATATGTTATTGTGCCTTCATATGTTTTAAATTGAAAAGTAATTATACTCAAATGACTTGTATGACTTAAAAATCGACAAAATTTACGGACGTAGTATCAACTAAGTCAGGATCAAAATTAGGAAGTGTTAGCCGTTTAATTTCGTTACATCTGTTCTCCTTGATCTCTTTTGTTAAAAACTTCAACCCTTATTTTAACGAAAATGATTTCGATCTTTTTTCTTTCGATACAGACTACAAAATAAATGAATAAGGAACGAAAAATTCGATTAATACGTTTAAATATTAAATCCTGAAAATCTTTTAAAAATATTCAGTGCTAATTAATATGACAGCATGATTATTGGTCTGGCAGAGTAGCGAAAACAATTCCGGACCACAGTGAGTGCGTCGCGCATCTGGAATGAATTTTTCGCAGGACAACGCGGCTGGATATCGTTGGAGGTTGGCTTAGCACGAGCCGAAAAAATATTTTCGCAGGCAGATGCGTACGGACGGCGTTGTAACGGGGCCAACGAGTTTGAACATCAGTCACGAAAAAGAGAGATTAAAAAAAAGAGGTAGGAGAACGCCAAAAAAGTCCGGGAGATGGGTTGTCCGAATGAGTGGGTTGAGTGAGTGAATGACAGATAGACAGCAACCAGACAGGAGACTGACAGCACGGCGGCGGGCTGACAGCTTGCCACTCTGCCGGGCGTTCGCAACATCGAGTATTACCGACTACCGTACGTGTTGATCCTTGTCCCATTCATCGACAAAAAGCGAACGAACCCCCGATTTTGTTCTATCTCAACTGACAGGATCGATGATCATTTTTGAAAGAACAAGAGTCACTGGTCCTTACCCTTCCACTCTAGTTTTATCAATAATAGTCGCTCTAGCCAATTTTCTTTTCTTTCTTCTTCCCGTTTCCTGTGTTTCCTTTCTAGTATTCCTTCCTTCTTCTTTTATGTCGGCCTTTGTTTACAAATCCTTGAAAATATCTATCATTCTAATGTTTGTTTCCAGTAACATCTCACCGTTTATGTGTTATAAACGATTTGTGTATGTACATATTTGTTTGAAACAAAATTCATTCATATTTTCCTTCAAATAAAATATCATCTTATTTTTGTTGAGTGGTGATTGATCAAATTCTATAAAACAAATTGAAATTATAAATGCTAACCTTTTGGTTTTCAAAATCAAAATTTACCGACATCGTCAAAGATATTGACATTTGTACACTAATTTCAATCGTCTTAAAATGGAAGTCGTTTCATAGTTTCACAATTTTGTAAATACAAGGAAGTATATTTAACACTAAAATTACGCGAATATGTGAATAAAATAGGTTTCTTTCTTAAATTCATGGAAAACAAGAGTGACATCGAATTTAGTACTTCCCCTAAAATGCGTAATTAAAATTAGCTAATTAGCCAGTTATGTGTCAGTATCATCAAAGTATTATGTATGATTTTGTTATTTGTCGTTACAAACACTTTAAAACACTAATATTTTTGTCTGGGTTTTTATTCACTTACGTTACCGAATTTAATACTTCAAGATATCTAATAATCGAAGGATAATTCTCTTATTTGTAAAAAAAGACAGCCAAAAGAATAAAGTTAAGTTTTCAAATTCTACCTATTGGATTCGAAGCTGTACAGTCTACGAGACAAGCGATAAAAGTTCTTGACGCAGTCTTTAAGCTCGTACGAAATGAATTACCGGATTCTTAGGGAGGCGTCATTGTTCAGAATAGGAGCGGCAGTTCCAAGAAAGTACGAATTACTGTCAAAAGTAAACCAAAGTAGGGTATACTTATGACTACAAATTAAGTATAATTCCGACGGCCGTAATAACGTAACAACGGACCGCTACATAATTATTCGACGTAATCACCAGGACCTTGAAGCACTGTACTGCCTTTTAAAATTGCACTTAAATTACAGTCATACAATATTTGAGGAATATCATTCACGTGCATGGCGCTAAATATACTCTTAGGCAAGAGGTGTTCGAGATATCGATGAAAACGTAATGCGAAGTATTTAAATATTTGCAAAATGGATTCGGATTGCTACATTTTGGATAATTCTTGCAATTTTCTGTACTTACGAATAATATAATCTGTATTATAAGCAAGCCGTTTGTAAGTTACAAATATTATTCCTTTCTTTTTGAATTATATAAATAAGTTATGAGTAATCTCATACCATTCCAAATTAATATTACGAAAAATTTCTGAGATAATTCGTAATATCTGCTAATGTCATTAAAAAAGAAGATTTCATAATTCCACAAATTTAACGAAGTAGAATATTTGCGCAAACTTTTTTAGTGACTCTGACGGAAGTTCCCTTAATGACGCGAGTGAGAATAATTAATCAATGTTCACTAAAAAGTTATATAATTACGTACGTGGGCAAAGCGTCACACGATTTAATCAGTCCGTGATCACGCTTGTTAGAATTACAAGGAAACGGAAGTACAAAAAACTCGCAAATTATAGAGATAAACATGCAGGCCATACGAAACGATACCATCTTTTCTTCCACTCGTGTTTTGGTTTTCGTTAAAAACAGATTTATACTTTCTTTTAGGTATTATGCGAGATTACTATTAGATATCGTAATTTACTTAGTTATTTTCTTCTTTATGTAGCTAAGTATTTTAGTATGATACATATCCTCCCGATCTTTATGTAGATAAAGCAAATTTAATACTCATCACGTTCATTAAAAAAAAGAAACTAAAAAATAGTTTATCTTCTATTAATTAAAATGTTAAACACGAGCATATGATATATACTTAAAGCCATAATTTGGCTAGAAAAGCTTGAAGATACAAGATTCAGTATAATTGTATATTACACAAGTTATCTATTACCATTTTGGCGCGAGTAAATATTGTAATTAGTCTACAATGGTTTGTTTGTATTATCAACATCTTTTATCTTTAATTAATTTTATAGAAGAAAGAAACGATGTGTTTATTCTAACTTTTTATCAAGTTCTATTATAAATTAACAAGCATATTATTTGCAAGTTACTCCTTATTCAATATTTCTGAAATCTTATAAAAGACATATATGTAGAATAATATAGATATATATATATAATACAATGTGTCATTGGCGAAAGCAGAAAGTCTTCTTCCGTTAACGGTAGGACTTTGATCTTATCTTATATAAAATAAACGAACAGAGGTGACGTATTTCCAATTCGTAGAACATATTCAAGAGCAATAATTCAAATTGAAAAAAGGTCGAGCGTTATGTAGATTGATCGTCAGCTCGGAAAGCAAGGAAATGAGAGTGCAAAGGAAGCAGAAAAATAAACGCAGGAGCGTACAGGTAACAAGAGGCAAAGTGGCCGTCTCCCCACTAGCGAGGTTCCCTCCTTATCCCTGACGTGCACGTTTCTTCCTTCTTCTCCTCTCTTCACTGGGCAGGTGAGCAGTGAGTCCGTGGTGCGGGTTACCATTATGTCTACAACCTTGAATTAAAATGCCGTATAATGACACAGCTAGGCAGCCTGTATAATTTATGTCCATAAAAATAAAATCATAATTACAGAGGCGCGGACTGCGAAAAGACGGTAATAATATGGCTGCCCGCTGTGCTCGTTGCGTGTTCAGCGCGTGTATATCGTGTTCGTCGTTGATGCTTCGCTGTTGTTGTTATTGTTATTGTTGCCGTTATCCTCCTGATGTCACATAGTGGCAGTGCCGCGTTGTATCGTATACAACAATGTGCGTTCTACGATTAAACGTACAACGTAAAATTTCGTAGATTCTGCATGATCGATAAAATAAACTTGAATTTTTTAAACGTACGATTACGATAGAATAGAAAACGATTAAGTGATAACGAACATCTAAGAAAGATAAATTAAGCAAAATTATAAATTCTTTCATTTCATTGCCTACAATTAATTTCGAAGAAATAATGTAACTTTTAATTGTAATCGTACATCAGACAGTACGTGATCCAATCTTATGATTATACACGTGTTGGAATAAAAAAACGTTGAAAGAAAGATGCAAAAGGAAATAGGAATAAGAAAGACGATTGCTCGTCAGCTTAACGTCAAGATCTTAAACTCTGTGCTGAACGACTGCCGAGTACGGAAAATTAATAAATGTGCCAGAAAAATTAATGGTGCCGAAAACTCCGCTTCGACGACATTAATCTTACGTGGCAAAGTGGCAACGGGTTTTCCAAGACGCGCGCAGAAAGAAATCGTTTCAGCTCCGTTTCTCACCGTCCGTTCGTAGTGCAAATCGTCATGAGACTCTGAAACGCGAACGGAAAGGCGATGTGAGATCGCGTTGATGAATGCCCCCATTACACGAACACCGCTAGTTACTCCTCGGAGATAAACCGCCTTCATTACTCACTTTCTGGCGTGACCTTATTCCCCCCTACGGCCTCGCACTCTCTCTCTTTCTGTCTACACCCCTCTTTCCTCCCGTCCCCTTCCTACGCCCTCTCCTTTTCTCTCTTATAGCTATTAAGTTAATGCGAATTAATAACAGTGGCTTTTTCTAGTCAACAGCCGCTTTCTTGCAGCAATACAGGTATTTTAGTGGATAATAAATTTTGACCTCGGGGAATATATTATAACTGCGGTTTGAAAGCGCACACATCAAGGGGTGGCACACTCTTAACAGATTGGATCGTTTGTCTTCAGACTCGAAACTGCATTATGTTAGATACGTAGGTATTAATGCGACAATGCAATTATCAGTGTTAGATAGAGCCGACCCACTTGTTTTTTTACTTCGTCATGGTTCTGCTATAATTTTCATTTCTAATTTATGAGTTGATTATTGAGAAACGGAAAGTTTATTAGTATTCGTTAACGAGGGGTGTGTATGCCAATAAATTTCAAAACAATCGCGAAACAATCGTTCGACTTTCTTATCAGCCAATAAAATTACAATAGTTTCTTACCTGGGAGATTGTATATCTTTTTATCATAAAAGTAGGAAATATTCGTAAATGAATTAAGATCATTGATAGATATTTTTTGCATTTTTTTCTTTAGCTATCATATCGTTTTGAGAAATCTTTTAAAATAGATATTTCGAAGTGTAGATACTTATCCTAGATTTTTATATATATACATACACATTCTTAAATACCGTTCATAATCAATGATCAACTGAAAATATTGTATAATTACCGTTCATTAACAGTGATCAAGTGAGAATAGAATATTTTCTATGTTGATACTTTCTTGAAGGCACGTAAAAATGAAACTATTACTAACAAAGGCAATTTAACACTATTCACATCGTACTTTCTAAATTCGTGAGCATTTGTCAATATCGTTCAAATAAATATCAGGCAATTACACTTAATGGGTCACGGTACGCGTTCAATGAAACCAGTACACGCTTAATTGGATATTAAATTAATGACCACTACGTGTGAATCAAACAAAATACTGTAAATCCGGTTAGGAGGGAAATTGTAATTTATGTTTCGCTAGACGGTGGTGTGTTCCATGATAAATGACAGTATATTTTTAATGCCCCACTGACGTGTACACTTTGAAATACGTATAATTTAATACGTATATATTAATTTCTTTTGTATTAAAACAGTGAAGACCGAAACTATAATTTATCGATATAATGTATATTATTAATATCTTATTGATTTATTACTAATGAGCACCTGCCTTATATCACAATCGGAGATTTTGATTTAGAATCCATCGGTTAATAAAAAGATATGACTTAAATTAATTATTAAAACGTAAATAAAATAACGAAATTTTAAAGCACGACTTTAATGGTATACAAGAGAATTTTCTCCGTTCTTTTCCCTTTTTAGATATTAGATATGTATCAATTATGCCCTTTGATATTTAAATTGTTTTCCATATGCAAATTTAATTCAATAAATTTTCATAATTATCGTTGGCGTAATTAATAACAGGAAAGTATTTATAATCCGTGTAGTCAGATAGAGTACTAATCAAAATCTAGAAAACATGTGCAGTAATATTTAATATACAGAGCACATAAATTGAAAATGTTCATTTGCAATGACGTGTTAGCGCTTCTATTCCAAAAAGTAAGTCAAAATTGTTTTGTGTATCTGCATTGATCTTTGCTTTTATTACAACTAAATGTATTTCCACTAGAAATAAAGAAATTCGTGTAAATATAAAAAATAATTATTTAGGAGTTTTGTCTTCGTCGGCTCTTGCCGATTTCGATACCCCTGTAACACGTTGTCAAGATCATCATTTCGAACAATTTTTTCTTATATAAATAACTGCCGCTTGGCCTTGGTTTCCAAAATATATTCGCAAAAAACTTCAATTGAAGTTAGATTACGATTACACTTCATAGGTGGCCGCATTTTAATATGCTGTAAATAACAAAAAAAAACCAATGGGTTATGACTTAGGGTAAAATAGTGTAAAATAATTTCCGATGAATCGATTGCTATGTGGAATGTTGCATTTTATTCTGATCTTCAATTGTTCAAAAATGTACAAATATACCTAACGTCACTCAAAAATTGTTTACAGAACAAAAATTTATAAAATAAATCGTTAAATAATAGCATGTAGTATTAAACATAAATTGTTTTGTAACTTGAAAAGCAAATCCGAGCGGTTATTATAGGAAAAAATTGTTCAGAATGATGATCTTGACAATATATTCCAGTAAGTAAGGAGACTAAACTTCTAAATAATTACTGAAATAATTTCCGTTGTGCAAAAGGAATGCAATCAATTTCTACATTAAAAGAATAGTTGTATAAATGTTCGTAGTGCTGGAATTTGTAAATGTGATTGAATTGAACATTAATAACACAATAAAATATTTTTATCATTTTGCGAATCAAAAATGATAATTACTGTTAAGATTTACTGCCGTGCGATATATTCAATTTACATTTTTTTGTTTCACTCTGAATATTAATCTACGAAAACTGAGCATACGCATCCGTTTGTTAGTTTGATCTGTACCTTCAATTTAGTCAAAGTATCGTGGAGAAATCGTCCTCTTTTATGGAAAATGGATCCTCCGAAAGAAATCTATTTATGTCTGTATAGAAGTAAAAAGAGCAAAGAGTCTTGCAGCATTTAGACCATTACATTCAATGAAGATAAAATCGCAGAGCGTCGTTTCTCCATAACGTTGTATTAAGAGTAACATGCGTGCGTGTCGCCGCAACGTGTCTACGGAATATGCAAGAATATTTAACACGGTACGTTGCAACGGCATGCCCGCAGAAAGAATATTTAACACGGCATGCATACCCGTCTATCTTCATACGTCGTAGGTTACACAGTTACATTAGTAGGAATGTCACGATAACGAACGCGCCGGTACACTGTCAGCAGAGACGTCTTCCTGTTTCTGGGGGTGCAGCGCAAATTCTCCAGGCACGTCGGTCTCCTTTCGCCCTACGCCACTGGCTATATCCGATATTCCAGGCACGGCCGCGAAAAACAAAACACAGGGGAATACGTTTCCCGCATATGCGTCTCGCGTGTACTCGCTGGATTCATTTTGGCCGGGACATTCCGCTGTCAGCACGGCGTTATCGCGCATCACCGAGCAGTAAAACGTTTCGGCTGTGCGCCGATAAACCATGAATCCGCAATTTACAGGAAACGTGAGTGATTCGTTTGTGCGCCCGCACGTACCGCTAGATCTACATAACGCGTAGAAACGCGTCAAGTTTATGACTTTTTTTCTTCCCACCATCCTCTTTTCATAGTACCTTTTCCGATGTAACAATTAAGGGCCGTTTATCCTGCCCGAACTTCCGCCAATATCACTTTCAACGCGCGCCCGGCTCTGTAATAAACCTGAAATGTTTTGCAGTACGCAACAATCGTTAACGGCAAACATAAATTTCACTGGTAATCTCGTGCAATGGTAAATATGCTTTTAGTGTCCACACTGGAACATATACTTCGTTAACAGTTTACAGAGATTGATTCTTACAATTTCAAACCTATCTTACTTTGCGTTGTCTGCTATTTTCAATGTAATATTTGAAGAATCATTACGCGTACTTGATACTTTTAGTTTAGAAATAGTACTTTTTAAAATAAGCTATGTAATTTATGAAAAGAATGAATAACAAGCTTCGATTTCAGTCAAATGAAGAAAATAAAAAGTTACATACTCGTATATCTATAATATCAAAAATTGATATTTAAAGGTAATATGTAACTGTACTTTCCAAATCAAGGAAATACAGTTTCCGTCCAAGCATCATTTATTAAAACAATATGTTTGTGATACGAGCTGATCTGATTTGACTGAAGTTTATTGCCAATAAACTTAAACGATGTATTTACTTTCAATAAAACACGATATACAGTTACTTTTTATTGCACGTCGATTATTATATGGAATATATGAAATGGCACAAGTATTATCGATTAAATGCTGATATCGAAATCGCGATACTGTATCAGTGAAACAAAATTTATATTAGAATTATGTACTTAAATGAAATAAATCGCAGTTTTTTGCTATTTAGAAAAACAAAGTGGGAAGCTCTTGTTATTTATAAAATTCTACATTATGGATATGATTCAAAATTCGACATAAATATCACGCAAGTATCATACAAATCTATTAGTAAGTGATTATAAACTATCAAATAATACGAAAATAAATGTTCCACGAATGGCGCAGTATCAGGAATATAAAAACTGTTATATGTTGGAATTATTTATTCATTCTTTGCGTAATACGAACATTTTTAAATACCTATGTCGTAAACAGTTCTTTTCGATTAGCACTAAAATCACATCAATTACGTACAATTTGAAATTAATGGACGTTTAATCAAAGAATTCATCGAAATCGTGTATTCAGCACATAAATTACTTAATTCTTCGTTTGCGTAATTCCTTATATATAACATAATTTCTTATATATTATCTTCTCTTAATTATGATCAACGTAGTATAATAGTATATAAGCAAAATAATGATTACCGATATATAAAAAGTATATAAAATATTAGGCTTTCACAATTAACGTTTTTTTTTTTTTTTTTTCTAGACTTAAAGTATCGATGCAAAGTTACGACGGATGAGATTCGAGTTCGAATTTCTGATTGTACATCGGTCATGTATACGGATAGAACGAGTGACTACTTGAAATGAAATAAACTAACCGTCGTTTTCCTGACGACAGGCGATACGTCACTGTGACCAATTCACAATAGGGCATTACACCCCGAGACCAGGACAATAGTTATCTCCGGACTGTATGAACGTGTACGTGGTTATTATTCGCACGCGCACACGTGTCACTGCCGACGGCGACAAGTAGCGCCATTGGTGCTGGTTGAAACGCAGCCCCGTAAACGCGAGTTTCGAGTAGCCGTTGCGGAAGCACCGCGACACACGGCGCTTCACTCAATTACCTTGCCACTTAATGCACTCGCGCAGTGATTCACGAGCAAACCCTCGTCTTCCGTGATGGCTTAGAACGCTTTATGTTATACGCATGCATGCGCGTTTGCCCAATACCACTTTTTGAATAGAATTTTTCATATGCCATTTTTATGTCTCGTTTATTTTACCAGTCAATTCGCTAATTACAATCGCCTTAATTAATACCGCTATTGATATGTTATAAATATTGATCGAAAGAAAATGTGTGGAAGTACGAAGTGTAATACAATTGTTCGTAATGGCAAATAAAATTTAAATCAATAAGTAAAAATTACAAACGCAACTCTCGTAACACCGGAACCCTATTTAAATCTAATTTTGTTTTAAATAACGGTCGGAGGATTGTTAAGCGGTCATGTCGTACTACGTTCTTCGTTAAGTAAAGTTTAGTTTCTGTTCAGTGAATTTCATTTCGGTATCACGGTATATCTCTGCGAATTACAACGACGGGACGAATATTCATTGGCTGTCATAATGTTCGGTGAACATCCGTTGCGTGTAATGCATAGCGATCTTTAACGTTACGTTAATATATTCGCAGTTATGTTAACTACATCCATAGGGCTTTGGCTGCATTACTGACATTTCTCGTGCGATGCCTAATACACGGTCACTATCAACATCAAATAATCGAAGTTTTGAAATTGGATTCTATCTCGCGATTTCGCTGACTACCTTAACTAATTGCTCAATGATTCTGTTCGATACATAAGATAAGTTCGAGATCATGTATAATATGATATCCAAGGTCCCCTGTTACCAGTTTTTTAGCTCTACACGTTCGATATGTCTTGTAAAATATTTATATTTTACTGTGCAGCAATCTTGTACGTTTACCGGCTTACAATTAGTCATAATGACAATGGACTATTTACAAATTGCACGTTGTAACTTCGTAACCGGTATAGACTGGAGTTATTACTTCTATCTAGATTATAAAGACTTTCATTTACGAAAATTGTTTCTTGTATGAATAGCCAATTTCAATATTTTCGATCAAATGCAACATGAATTTTCGTGGCAAATATTAAATAAACTTTTTAAAAGACACAAAGTCGAACTAAATAACAAATAAAATGGTTTCATTATGTGTTAATTGTTAAAGCTTCGTAAGAAGTTATATATTAATTACATACATAAAACAGGTATGCAAATAATTCTATTAACATTAATGTAATTTTGATTAATGATATTCAAACTTTTTTGTAAAATTTGGTATCCAAAGTGGGCTACATATGTATGTATGTCTATATATAAATATGTACGTTCAAATACTTGTATGTATATGTATATGTAAATGGTATATACATTGTATTGATTGTGTATCAATTCATGTTGCTGTACAGCAATAACGCTATGGTAACGTTTTTTACATATATAACATTTGTACAAAAAGGTACTTTTATATCAAGCAAACAGGGGTCCAAAATATTACTACTTGCAAAATTCCCCTAGTTCTGAGGGATGAGATGAAAATAAATTCACTCTAGAAAAAAAGGGACATTTGATAAAATAATCGTTGCACACGTATCTGGGAAGGTGTAAGTTTCGCTACTGTACGACTGGTAAGGAAGAAAGGTCATAAAAGACTTATCGCCCAATTCAGCGTAATCATTTTCCCGGCGGGGTTGGAAGTGTGCTGAGGCCGTTCGCTGCAAAGTTTTGGGGTGGACGGGAAAGTAAATCAAACTAGAATTACCGGCTGCTTAGCATACGGACCGAAGTCTCGTACGAACAAGATGGGGAGAGGGTACAGTCGACGACGACCGTGGAAGGCAACCAGAAATAATATCGCCATGAATACAAGAGTGAGCGCCATTACACGTAATTGTGATCTATAGGTGTCATATATTACGGCGTCGACGACGTATAAAGGGCGTTCAGGCTTGCACGCGTAAATCCTCGTCCTCTCCCTACCGTCATTTTCCCCTTCGGCTTGTACCCCTCGCGCACAGCCCCTCCACCTAACTTCGTTCACCCCACTCCCAGATCATCACCGGTGAAATATTCACGTATATAATCAGCCCATATACAATAAAGTAACCTCCGACTACTTTCATCTCTTCATGGGCTATGCTTATCGTCTGACACTTGTTTTTTAGTATTTTCACGATTCGAATATGGGAAACGTAGAAACGTGGAGTCTTTGCTGTTCGATTACTCGATTCGACTTATGACATTTGCATGGATAAGTAGAATTAAGAAGCGAATTTATGCGATGATTTCCATTACTGTCATAAGCTTCTACAGCTGGATTTCTTACGTTAAAAAGTTATATGAATTGTAAATAACTTTTCTTACATGCGAAACTGTGCAGAGTTTCAACTACGTACTTAGACTTCTCGCTTAAAAGATTTCCACGTTTCTTAAAGTGTATTTCCGTTATCTAAATCTCGTAGAGAAGGTATTGCAGTTACATTGGCCACTTTGTGTAAGAGCTAGAGAAATTGCTATTTTCATCTGTGTTGCGTGACATTCTCTTTCCCACTTGCTCAAAAATCACTATCGATGTTGGATACGCGTGGCAACATGGCGTGGATAGGAAATGCATAAATCACGGCAATACAATACACGCAAGAAATCAATCTTCTTTCACGGTTGATAGTTTCTTGTTGGCGTTCCGTAGCAAGAGTGTTTTCACGGTTTGAAAGTGGCGCGCGCGGGAAGATCGATTGACATCGCTCAGGGCGATGCGATGGGGCGATTGGTCGATGGCTCTACGTCGAGCCAGGACAGCTCTCTTCTGTTCTCTTTCTTTGTGGAACCGAGAGCAATATTACATATCGCGGTGATGTATCGTCCCCAACGTTCGGGGTACGTCATGGTACGTTACACCCGGACCGCTTGCCGCGAATAAAATCATTGTTGGTAAGTGATTAATGATTGTGTTATAAGGGGCAACCTGAATGCAGTCCCCTGTCTCGGTAATATCGTAAACTTCGCGACACTTTCATGCTGTTCTCGTGATCAATACATACCGCAGTAAACCAATCGGTAATCCATAATTTTGTCGGGATGTCGGCACGAATGATACGCCATTCAATTATGAATGTAGAAATATTACCGATGATATTTTTTAGATAGGTTTTCGCTTTCATTTTACGCTAGTCACGCTTCAAACTTATTGATCAGTTATATAACGCTATGGATATCGCAAATGTTGAGAAACTTTATAGATGTTTACATCTGGATTCCATGTAGAAAAAGTTACACCATCCTTGCGGCCAGCCGCGAATGACTTGCGATCCTCAAGTCCGAAACGAATATATAGTTCGTATAACGGATGCCACCAAACGTTAAGACGACCATGTACGTACATATTTTGATTTCGATAACTTCGTATAACTCAATAAGAACCACTGTTACGGGATCAATTTACCAAATGTACGACGATTCTATCAAGGGAAAGAGCATTAATGATTGAATCGTAGAAGGTTCACTGATCGTATCTCAGCAACAGCAACTCCAATCTACACAATTTATCAACACGGTACCGACTCACCCCGCGCTTCTTTCAGATTGATGTTACTATAACAACACGTCAGTTATTCATTGTGCGCCCGGCAGTGCATTAATCAAGCCCTCGCTCTGACATCAAATACAAATGATATTTTATAGCGTCATAAATCTTCGCTGGCTGTCACCGTTCGTGGGCGTTTGCTACGAACACGTCTCTTGGGATGTCCCCTACTCTCTTCTCGTATCCTGCTTTGTCCTGTCGAGTCGTGGCAGCTCCAGTTAGCCGTATGACTTCTCGCTTGTCTTGGCAGTTCGATTTAGTCTAATGATTTCTCTTTCCAATTTCCTTCAACGCTATTGATTCGTGTTGTTCGTCTTATCGTCCAACGATTTACTCTCTTCCGCAACGTTATAAAACGCGTTGTCAATAACTTAATTCTGCTATAACATTTTATGAGCGTGCATATGAAATTTTATATTGAAGAGTTACTAGCCTTTAAAAATTCATTATTTTTATCTTTCGCTAACAGAACGTTATTTGTAGCGTTATTCTAGGCTTACTTGAAGATCTTTGTAATTTTATTACATGTATTATGCTATGTGCTATGCTACATGCTATATGCTAAGTATATTATACAGAGTGAGTTACTTAAGAGTTTAAGCTGAAATATTTTCGATACTATCAATTATACCGGAAAATGTTTCAGAAAAAAATCAAATTCAAAAGACGTAAGATACTACTTTCGTACTTTTGTACCTCGTCTTTCATACGATAAATTTTACAAAGTAAAAATTGAGATTTCTATTAAACTAACAGCTTTTCGATATTAATAGGTTAATAGTCTTTTATAGAGAATCTCGAGTCGCACCGATTAATGTATTACAAAAATATATGATTCTACTTTAAAAAATATAATAGACCCTCACATGACCTTTATACGCCCACATACAGAAAAAACTAATCACATCAGAATATATTCCTCTTCAAACAGTTCAACTTTTATTTGAAACATTTTTCGACATAATTAATAGTACCGGAAATATTTCAACTCAAACTCTTAGGAGACTCACCTTGTGTACTATGTAGTGTATTATACTATAATATACTATACGCTTTGAATAAAAATAAAGACACAAGTCTATTTTCCATAAACACCGTAGCAATGTATAGATGAATGTTCAAAAATATATAACATTTATTACAATGAATAATAATATTTTACTAAATTTTAATACTCAAGTGGAATTATTGAAGGTAAAATTATTTATAGACTTTGTTTATCATTTTATGAAGATTTACGTTGTAACAGACTAAATAAATTCCTGAAATTTTAAGATGGAGAATTGTATTTATAATCTTCTAATGTAGTTGAAGAGTTTTACTATAACTTAGCTTACTAATAAAAATCTACCCATCAATCTGTAGATTTATAATATTTGTTATTTTACGTGTACGTAATGGTATTTTTTCAGAATGCTGTTTTCTTTACTTGCATTGCCATCTGTCGTAGGCAAGGTTAAGTTTCTACTGCGTTGTCGGTAAATCCGTGACAATGCGAATTCCACCTTCCCCCTAAGAAAACAAAATAGCGCAAGACGACTTTAACATTAATGCTAGTCGATTATCGTGAGTATCGTTTTTAGCTAATGATTAAACCGCGAAAGTGATAGATGGATTCTTGTCACGAGGCAGTGAATCAGGAAACAATGACTTACATGTTCAGTTAACGCTGTCGCGATCATTTTATAAAAGGAAGCATACAATGTGTGAACATTAATTTTACGTTACACCGTGTAATCAGCACTCATATGCAAGTATCGATTACGATTAATTACCGTGATAGTATTCGTACAGAAACGCATTTTATTCGCACCTCGCAGGTGTTCCCATACACCTTTTCGTGGCTTTCTGGAATCAGCCGACGTAGGTTATTTCCCTCGATCAAAGTGGTAATTTTCAGAAAAAGTTATGGTATCGGTAAGGCAGCACCGAACGATATAACTTGCGTGTTCGAAGCGGTATAAGCAAACGAGTGAGCGTACAATTGGACAAGCACCTGGTTCGGACATCAAATGAAATAGTAGAAGCAAGGGAAGGCAGGTTCATGATGTGCTCGTGGGTGAGGAACAGAGAGATAAGGTGCCTCGGGCCGTGTCTGTCATGTCAGCCGGCGTAATAAGTTTGAAATCCACATCAAGCGATTAATAATGCTCGAGCGATTCACAAAAAGGTGCTGCATCGCCAGTAAGAGAGAAGTTGTTAAGCTAGCCCGAGGCTCCCGCGGTGGCGGCCATGTTTGCTGTCAGTAACAACTCTCCCGCATTACCGCTTACCACTGGTTTATATATCTTTTGCAAATAATAATCGCACGATTTTCTCTTCCCTCTTTGGACGCTTTGCGGTTCGTGCTGTATTGCCTATTGGAAATCGAACAATTCCTTTGGCGTGCAAAATACTTTATTTGCAGAGTTTTTGTTCCTCCTCCGTTCTCGATTCCACGTAATCTCTTGAAATTGATGTCGTCACTTTCAAACGTCGTCTAATTATTATACTTCGTATATTTCTACCGAGTATCGAGCTGATTAATAAGATTAGAAAGTAAAATGTTTGCGTTATGTAACGTTCAGATAAAAGGTAATGCTTTTCGAGATACGTATGTAATAACTGCTGCGATCGGTATACTGAAAGCATTACGTAAACGCGAAAGTGCCAATAATATGCTATAATTTATTACAAGTTGAAAGTAATAACGATGCGAGTCTATCTTCTGCAAGGTAGTTTTAAACTTTGTAATATAAGCAATAATGGATACTATGCGTAATTACTCTAACAAACCGAATATTCCATTAAAAAATTTAAATAGCGAAATATTACTTTAGTTGTAGACTTTTTTAACGTTTAACGTTTAATGGAAAGCTTTTTTTTCATTTACTCGCATAAAGAAACGCAGTTAAGTCATGTATATTTTCGAAATATTGTTTGTTTCTCTTATGAAACGCAATTGTCAGAAACGTTACATTGGATATTGATCCAAATAACGATTGAAATAACGATTTGTTTTATCAAATAATACTCGTTGCAACGATCACTAACGAAATATAAATCAACGAAGTGACTTTAACAAATGTGTACGAAACTCGCGACCACGTGATTCTATTCAAGTGAAACGTTTGCCGATAATGACGAAGATACGGTTAGAAGATTTATTAGTAGTCAGGCGTGTATACGTGTCTACGTGTGTAGGAAGGAAACGAAAGCTCGTTAGTCAGGTTTGAGTTAGGTAGTCGATATGGACGTCAAGCACAATTCGTTTCGTTGCCTAATTATAAAGGCCGAAGCCCTCGAGGCTTAAAGCGGCATCGTTTCAACTTCTGAACCGGGCCATAGACCTCCGTGCAGATTTTATAAATTATTCAGTTCTCCGATGTTGGGATGACGGCACAGCGTGGTGCAAAAAATTAAATTTGCTGGATAGTTCCTGTCGTTGCCGAACATTATTGTTATTAATGTTTCACATTAATTATGGACGTAAAAGATGGCACTAAAGGTCGACAAAAAGATTATTTCATTCGGTCTGATAGAACGGTTAACCTGTCTGTGTAATCGACGAAATCAATTTGCCAGCATTTTTTACGTGTTTCACTATTACATTTCTTTTACATTATTTTTTGTGCCTCGAACGCTGAATTTTTTTAATGCAAGAATTATGCTTCTGTTTGTATTTATCATTGGCATGCTATTTAAACATACATGAATATCAACGCAATTTTACGGTAGGTGATGTACATGAATAATTTGATTAACTTTTACAGAAGTTTTAAAACTATTACTTATTAGTTGTTTATTAATTACCATTTACTATTATTTACTAGTATATATTAATAATGTTCACCAACAACGAGATAAAGTGGATGATTTAAAATTTAAAGCAAATGAAAGTATCGATATGTATCAACAACAAGTAAATAGGTATCATTTTCAGGAAAAGCATCGTTATTGGACACAAATCAAATATAAATATTTAATAGGTAAAGAAATTATTTCGAATGGAAAAAAATGTATATTGGTTATGAAAAAATAATAATTTTCTTCGCTTTTTTTTCTTTTCTGTTCAAGAAAAAAGTGCTGATTAGCAATTCAATGCCCTATATATGATTAGGATATAGACTTCTTTTAAGTACACACAACGCGTATCTAAAATTGCGTTTGATGCAAAGTGACGAATAAAATACAATCATATACGTTTAATAATGAAAGATGTGCCAATAATGATACAAGCAAAGCGAGACGTGCTTGTATAACACAAAATGAATAAATTCTACATTTGTAAATTAGCGGATACAGTATAATGAGTATGACAGGAAAGGAGTAAGCAAGAAGGGGGAGCGATTGCAATTCTATAGAGGAAAAAGCAATTTCCTAAATAATGAGTCCAGGATTACAATAATACAAGCCTTGGTATGCAAATCGAGCGTCGTATAACAAATTCTCACATGATAAAGTTTGCTGCTGGGGTTAGTAGGGCTCCGACTGGGTCTCCGAGTACTACGTATAGTGACAAGGTAGCAGATAGCTATCGTAATTTATACTCGGCCAGCGTGTTCAGCATTTCCAATCTAAATGAATGAACACCAATAGATAAGGAGAAGCTAATAAACGGTGCTGCACTAAATCCTTTCGGAACGGATTGCACTACGTGGAATCGATATTCTAGTTTAGAGTTTACGTTGTCTTGTCTCATTTGCTAGGTGTCCAATTATTCGCTGTTACGAGTTATGTTCATTTATATTTAAATTTACGAAAATGTGCGTCTATATAAATATTATATACACGAGTGGTTCGATTTTATTACACAAAGATAATTAACATTTCGAGGATTTTGTAAAATGGAGAATCACGAAATGTTTCTATTTTTACTGCGTTGTATATTTTGCTAGTCCATCCGTTGTTGTGACATGCATTACTTGTAAACTATTTTCTAGTAAAATTGTCAATTTACAAGTTAGTATTTAAATAATACATACACTAATAGAATGGGAATATAATCATAAGTAATATAATAATAATATACCATGGAAATGCGTGTATAGAACAACTGTATGGTGCTAAACGGAGCGTTGAGTGGCTAAGTTTGCCTTTGAATACCATTGTCAGCATTTCACCGTTCGCGTACATATTTTACTTTCTAGTTTGACGAAAAAATCTGTGATGCAACTTTCTCTGAATGTTTCTTCAAGACAAAAGTCCGCTTTATCGCGTGATATCGTTCGATTTCCTTTAAAATCACATTTCTCAAAATCTGTCGGAGAGGAACGATTTGCAGATTCGTAATCAGTGTTGTCAGCATTATAAAAGACGTATAATAACGATCGGAACGGTGATTGGCTGTAGGACAGTGATAACAATTTGCGTTAATTATTACATATTACATTATTGTCCCTTGCACATTCTCATTATACATACATGCATACATGTATATAAATTATACTTATATAAATTACGTATAGCATATTTCCAAATTATACATAAATTAACACATACACGTGTGTATGTGTAACATTAGATAAACAATGAAAATAATATACGATATAATGAATATTTGTCACCACTTTTTACAGTTTATCAATGTTTATCAGTATTTTTGCATGTGTGCGAATGTAATTAAATTTCAGCGCGAGCTGTCTAGAGATATTGTTTCGCAATGACCGATGAATGAGATCCGAAAGGAAACTGGGAGTTGACACGCGAAATATAACCTGGTTATCGATAGTCGCTCCCGGGATTAGCAGGATTCCGAGCGGGCATCTGAGTAGTATGGATAGTGACTAGGCTAGAGATAGCGATCGTAATTTATATCGAGCTAGCGTGTTCGACGTTTCCAATCGAAACGAACGAGCCGAACAGCCGAAGATAAGTTCGCGCTAATAAATGACGGAAACTGCCTCCTAGTACTTCCTCATAAATATAGTAAACAACTGGCTCGAGATTTATAAGTAGCGTTTCTTTTTAGCAACAGCAACAGCAGCACCACTAGCAGCAATGTCCACGATACGTACGTACATACATATGTACATGTACTATATTATTTGCAATAACGCGAGTCGGTGATTTCATTGCTCCTTGCCTTTCGTTTACCAGTCACTAAGAGATGCAACATTTCGCCACGCACTATTTAATTTTATGATACCTGAATATCATTATACGATGTCGTTAAAGCAACCGCATCGTAATAAGATGTAATGTTTTACGATGTTGCCTTTTCTCCGGTGCATACATTTGATCGTTTTATGAGTATCATAATTTACCGATATTCCGAAATCATAATATTTTTCACATGCATACAACTATGTACCGCCAGAATTTAGAGCGTTAGAGATTGGCGCGGCTTTTTGATCGCATTGCGTACATGTAAATCGTTGCTGTACATCGCAGAAAAATGGTAACGCGAGTGTGTCAATTAACACATTGGTGCATTGAAATAAGTCAGAAGTCGTGCGACTAGTCGACACGGCGGGACCGGGTGAAAACTTCATAAGCGTTTCCTTTTCCTACAAGAGACGGAATGAATTACAGGCCTATAATTTATCCGACATTATTGCAGTCTGCTAGTATAGAACTCGGCATACGGTAAACATATGGTAATCAGGCGATTTGACTCATCAAGGCTCAGCTTTGTAAATGGCACGGATGTCCTCGGTAATTTATGTGATGCATAAGCGTGTAAGTGCGACTGGCAAACAAGCGAACACTCACCTCGACGTGCTACCATTAAATTCAATGCAAACGTATTACGTATCCTCCGCTTACATTCGTAGTTATAGGAATCGTTGAGAGCAGGAGAAAAACAGCCGAACTGTTTAAAAAGAAGGAAAGCAACAACGGAAACAGCGAAACGATAAAATCTGACTTTCACGTGTTGAACAATCACCTTGCCGACTGTGGAGAAGGTTTGCGAGTAACGAAACGTTCGATACAGTTTGATTGATTGCCAGTTATAAGTATTCGGCGTCACATACGTATCTCAAACGAACAAAATATCTGCAGGCAGCGCGCATTTCACGGAACTTTCTCCAATAAATTTCCTTTTTACCTTTGTGCAATCGAAGTTAGCGCGTTACATTCTTAAGCCATAATAAAAAACTATGCTTTTTCTTTACGATCCATCTTAGCGATCCATGAGAAAATCTGGCAATAAATTACGAATTTACAAAGTATTTCGAGCATATTTTAGCATATCTTGAACATATCCTTTCTGCTTCTTGATGAAAAAGAACCAATTAGAACATTTAATTTTTCCATTTGAATTTTACATACTATCTTTGTTTCTAATTGTCGATAAGCAAAATAATAGTAACGTTTAATCCTGTCGCATTAGTACGTTACGTTAAAAACAAACGTTAGACAGCAAACTTATATGCAGGGTAAAAAATACTTAAGAAGTGCTGTTGCGGAAGATAGTTAACACTATATCAATTGAAAATAAGGGTATTATAAGCGTAAAACCTATACATGTATCTTTTACTTTCTCTTTTCAATAAATTTCAATAAGAAAATTGGAAGTTTCTTTTAATTTTTTCGACCATCATTTGAAATGAACAACTAACTCTAGATCAATATAACAGCTTTTGACGTAAGAAACTTTAAATGAATAAATTTATACTATTATAAACCTATTATCATAAATTTGGGAACATTTATGTAAATATTAATAAATCATCAATTTTTTCATTTTTAATAATATGTTATCTACTTGGTTATATATTATATGGATTAATATGAATGGAAAATCTTATAATCAAATTTTGTATGCATGTAGAGATTTATTTTACAAATGTTTATATATATATATGTATGTATATATATATATGTTAGTAGACATAATGCATATTACAGTTTCATTAATTGAACATTATATCACCTTATATATGTTACAGATTTTATATTTCAATGCATTTTATATTAGAATTTTAATACAAATAACTATTAATCAATTCATTCTTTATAGTGAAGTAATGAATATCAGTTATGTTATTCTTTGACATGTTACTCCGAATTGAACAGGTCTCGTCACGTTATATTATCAGTACCTCATCTGTAACATCGTTTGTATATGTAAAAAAAATATTTTTATCAAATTTGTGAAATTATATAATTTATCAGTTGCAAGCTTATAGAAAGGAATTTTATCATTAGTAAATAAGTATACATTTGGCAATTGGTAATAAATGTATCAATTGTTAATAACATATAGATCGTAAATGGACGTAGATTATTAACAACTCATAATAATGTAACATTTATAATTTTAGTGGATATCCATATCCATATTATGGATAAGGATTAAATACATTAAATAAATATATTGTACCATCATGAGCATTACAGAGTTCTATTATATCTTTGATGAATACTGTAGAATGCAGTCGGTAATAGGTGCTATTTTTCCTGTATCTTAGTTATATTATATTCTTAGTTATAAAATATCGTTATATACATAATATCCTATCTTGGATCTATCTATCTATCCTATAATATCTTTCAATCATTCTACCGAGATGTGTACTTTACTATCACGGTGTAACTTATATTATGATATCGGTGAGTACATGAATAAACAGAAGCAAGTAACATCTTTTGCAATTTAATTCGCTTATTTGTAAATTTAAAGTACAATATGATATGCTTGTATTTTTTATTTCCACAACTATATTATTTATTTCCACAACTTTGTTGCTGTGCTTTATCGTTTAATAACTTCAGTAACACTTTGGCGGCATGTAATCCATAAATCCAATTTATCGATTAATATCAGTAGTTCTGCGTGTTTTATATATGACGTTAAAAATAGTCAAATATGACATAAAAAAAAAAATACTAAAAACTCTACAACGAATAATAAAGATAGGATCATTTATCATGTGCCATAGAGATATGTACTACTATTCTCTTTTTGCGGTAGGATTGAACCGTTGCACGTACACTAAATCGAAAAACGAAAGGTGTATTTATTGTATTCCTATCTACATTGCTGAACGTTTCTTGGTCAGAGCCTGAGCTCGCTTTTTTTTAGTTCTATCTGTTGAGATTTCTTAGTTTACGTGACTAGATTGCCAATACCGCCTCGAGCATGAAACGCTTGCCACGTATTTCCAAATATGCACCACGTTCTGCGGCCATATGTGTACCTTATAAAATTCTGCGTCGATTGAGTTTTGAAAAATTTGTGTAATTAGTTAGATGATAAATATAAGTTGCTGATGAATTTAATTTGAATTTGATATAGAGTTCGATAGTCGATATAGTTCATATCGATCAACGCTAAGTCTTTCACCCTCGATGTTGTGTATACAACGTGGACATACATGGAACGGCAGTCATTAGATTATTTATATCTTCGCTATATTCATTTAAAATATTGGTTAACGCTATTCTAATGCTAATACTTCAAGCTCGATTTCATATTCGTTTCGGAGGATATATCGTAAAATTTAATACCGTTATTGTCGATAGCGGCCTCTAAGTAATAATCCATATTGGTTTTATTTTTAGTATCTTTTCCAATTCTATCATTAGTTTCTTTCCAATGTTATGTTGATTATCTGCAATAATCTGTTCGGGAAAATCGTAAAGTGATAGATACTCTTTTATGAAATTATCAGCTATTGATCTGGCCGTCGAATCCTGCAAGGCGATCGATGTTAGAAGTTAATAAGTTAATTGATCTTTTATCAATAAAATATAACAGTTTCCTTTATTCGTTCTGGGTAATGGACGTAGTAAGTCCATAGCGAATTTTTGGTGTGCTTCTACCGGTGTGTCTATAATTAATAAATCCTGTTTTCCGCTCATTTGCAACCATTCGCAGTTGTGAGCGGGTTGACAGAGGAAAGGAGTTGCAGGCCAGACAGATTATAAAGTGGACTGTATGAATTTATTGGATGCTTGATTATCAAGGGACTGTCCCTTCTAGATATAATACACAATATTGATCTTTATGTCACGTCTAACAGTAAAAAGTTTGTTTCTAGTTGGCCCTTAAACCCTTCAAGAGTTTTACAAGCCTAGAGGTCCTCTGAGGACCCATTCAGCAGTGTCATAAATCCTTACCCGTCTCACTGGTCTCGAACATTGACAATGCAATATTTTTGCTGAAACATCAGACTCTTTCACAAAAGGCATAATTTCTATTGTTTTCGTTAGAGTTTCAAAAATTCCCGTACGTCCACCTAGTGGACCTGTTTTACGAGTCCTTCTTGATCTATAGATATGGATTCTTCTGTAATTAAGTTAATGTTAATGTCGGTGTCTCCGAAAATAAAATCAACGGATATTATATAGATACTTTTATTTGGCTTTTGACAGTTTCTTCGAGTTATGGGGATATTTCTTGTTGTTCTCTGTTTCTATACGACCTGCATTTTCCGTAGGTTGTTGGATAGGTCTTGTAGTCCAGTTTTGGGTATTGGGTATTTACCATCTTTTATCGTTGAATCTTAAAACCTCCACTTCCGTTAATGCAGTTACGATGTATAGTTTCAACGGACGTTCGTTTATGCGTATTAGTGTTGCCAATGGTTTCTTATCAAATTCGAATTCACTGTACTTCGGTTCCTGATTGAGTAGGAGTTCTATCATATACTCATCTAGATCTATTACTTCTTCGGGTATTATACTAATATCGCCTTGTCGTACGTTGAAAATTTTAATTATGTCCGGCGATGGCGATCTCTCTACTGAAAAAATGTGAGACGACGCATCGGCGTTGCTATTAACCTTTCCTTTCTTATATTCTATTTCATATTCGTATTCTTCCAATTGGAGACGTCATCGCATCAATCTGGGATAAGGATTCTTGACGTTCATGAATCAGACTAACGGTCTCCCCTCTGTAGTGGTGATGATGAGTGTGCAACGAAGATTCCTCTTTAGTTGTTAAATAGCTTTTTGCAAAAACTAATAAACGTCTGTAGATACAATTTTGCACACTTTTTCAGAATGACAAAACTATATTCTCAGAAAGTTTCAACTTCGCATTCTCAATTTTACATGAATAATTGACGATTGAAAATAATGTGATTTTCGACGATTTTTATTTATTTATGGCTTAGCAAATTAACTAGTCTTAACGTGTGATGTCTCATTTGATAGATATTTTTAATACCTACAATTTTTATTCGGAACTTTATGCGATTTGATTATTAAAATCGTTGTTATATGTAAAAAAACCTTTTTTCGATAACTTTGAAGATTGTTTATAAAGCCCGTGCCAGAAATCTTCAGTAGCATATAGGATTTGTTCCTGAACATGATTTCTATAAGTTCGCGTAAGAAAATTTAGTTCTGAATTTGCTCTTTTTTGAGTCTAATCTGACTGGACTATGTCGCATCGTTCTTTGGCCGTGGACATGCAGAAAAGCGATTAACTTGTTTTGTTTCTCTGCTGTAACCGCTTTACCACATCGCTCTTCCGTATGTTCACGCTCACCACCTTTGATATAACAACAAAAATCGACAAACGATCGATTCGTTCTGTATCTTTGGATTACATTTTGATACGCAATGATGTAACGACCGTCACATCATAGAAATGATACGCACGCACGCAACCATAATACGCAACGATTTTTAAGCAATAAATACATACATTCGCTTCTGGAGTTGGATATTATATAAATATAAAGAATTAATATTAAAGTGGCAAAAAAATTTCTACCATAAAATGCTACACATACATAGATATGTTTGGCTATTAATATTTAACAGAAAGAAAAATGATATGATTTTATTCATGTTTTCCAACTCTTCCAAAAATTTGTTTATTCGGTACTAATACCTTTCGATATAAACACATAGGGAATAACTTCCTACAGGGAATGCCATGACAGATTGATTAATGTATTAAGAACTGTATAGAACTGTATTAAAAAAAGTGAAGTTGGCCTTTGTTTGATTTTTGAACAATTCTTTATAACATTTTGACAAACAAGATGTGTTTTCAGGTTTTCTACTTTTGCCTTTCCTTGTCACAATAGCAAATATCGGATTATAAATCTCATCATCGCATAGCGGGACCGACGTATATATATGTGTGTGTGTCTTTTTTACAAAATTTGAAAGCTAATAAATATCTTTAAGGGGAATAGAATTGATATTAAATTTTTCGAACAAAAATGTCGTATAAGAAATTACAAATTTACTAAATATACCAATTATTATTTCCATAAAATATTAATTTTATTTTATAATTGACAAATTATATACAGAATAAATTATATACAATTAGTAAGAACATCAGCATTGATTTAAACCAAGATTTAATACAAGAATAATGTATGAGAATATATGTATATACTTGGAAGGAAAAAATTAAATGAGGAGACACGAGTCATAATAATAAAATCATATATAATCAACAATCACATATCATAGTAATAATTTTGTATTTATAAAATATTTCGTATACGTAAAAACATATTACAAACCCATTAGCACAGTGCTGGCAGTAACGGGAATTTGTGAAGGCGCGCTAGCTTGTCTTACACTCATTTCCCAAGTATCTAATAATTGAGACACAGAAAAACGTCGAGGAAGTTTCGTTATACGCGCATTTAAAGCTTTCTGAACCGCACAAAGAAATGTTGTGGCATATTCATGGGGTGCCATTACACAACGTGGTGGCGTCAAAGGATAATCGGCGGGAACAGTTACTGATACAGGAGGAACACATGGAAGATGACGATCATCCAGCCAGCATATTAGTTGAATACATTTTGATCCAGTTTGTTGTGCAGGATCAAGACTAACCTACATATTATACGCATATATGATTACTTACATATAAAAATGTAATGAAATTCTAAAATGAATGGATTACCTTAAATCGTTGATCTAATCGAGCTATTTCTCCTTGTAGTACGTCTGGTATTTCACTAGGAGACTCTTCTATCTTTTGTTTTTTTAATGGTTGTGGTAAATTTCTAGTTATAGAAGTAAAGTTCTGTTAAATTATGCTTTATAATAGAATCACTCACAAATTAGTGTATTTATTTCTTACTTTATCTCCGGACCAAATAAAGCTTCTAGACACGGACCAAAAGTACGTTGTAGTGTATGATTTACAACTGGACTTTGAAGATGAGTGCTTACTGCTTCTAAAAGTGGACTGAAGAAATGATGTTCTTTTAAAGTCGTGACTGGGGGCCCAACACTGGCATCGTTTCGTTTAAAATCTAATTTTTCAAGAACTACCTCACATTTTAGTAAAGTGTCTAAAGGCATTCGTTTGCTAGGATTTGATAAAATTTCTAAAAGTTTCTTCATTTTACTTAGTTTATCAACATCTGCAAATTAAAAGATTATTACAAATGGTTACCTACATACGCATAAAGACACTGGTGGAAATGAATGTTAACACTAAATTTACTTACTTCCTTCATTTCCCATTTTAGCAATCATTCTTCGTAAAGGTTCTACATATTTACTTAATTGTCTAACTTTATCTCTATATGCTTGATCTTCTTGTTGCGGACTTGGGGTAGCTCCTACCCCTCCAGGAGTATTTAAAGAACTGCTAGGAGATGGTGCCATGCCTAATTTAATATAATTTTGTTGTCTTTACTTCCATTCATGCTAAATTAAAATTAATGATTTTTATATTAAAAGTAATGTTGACATACCAACAGATCGTTGTGGTCCTGCCATCATAGGATGTTGTGGACTAGGTGAAGGAACTAATGCTGGTGATGCAACCATTTGATTGCTGAAAAAAAAATAAAATACAATTTTTAATATAATTTTTAAAAAATTTAGTTTCTATTGTATCTAACCTTGATGGTGCACCTAAACCAGCAGGGCTTGGAGCAGACGGTGATGGACTCTGACCCAGAAATTGGTTTGGTGTAACATTTCGAGGGCCAGGGAAACCAGCATTTATCATTTCTCCTTGCTAAAAACAACAACATTCATGAAAATCTTGAAATAATGACTCATATTATTTCATTGTTTGCATACCTTTCTTTGCATATGACTTAATTGTTGCTGCATTTGACCAGGACCTATTTGTCCTGGAGTGATCTGATTCATTTGCTGTGGCATATTTGTTTGAATTCCACTTATAGACCCACTAATTTGATTTCCTATTTGATTAGATAGTTGGTTTTGCATTTGGGTCTGAAATAAATCACTTATTATTTATGTTTCCACTTGATACAAAAAGAAAGAATGCATGTTGTCTTGCAATAATAAATACATACTTGCATGTTTTGTTGCATTTGACCTGTTGTAATTTGTGCCATTTGGTTGGGAACCATTTGAGTCATTTGCTGAGGTATATTTCCTTGACCCATTGAATTCATTTGCGTTAACATTGAGTTGGTTTGCATGGTTTGAATTGGACCCATATGATTCATTGGACCGCTGGTTTGAGTAGGCATCATACCCATTCCTGGTATTTTACTTTGCATACCTTGCATGGTCATAGGTTGTCCAGGGCGCTGATTTAAGCTTTGTAATACTAAAAAAATTATTAGTATTATTATTAGTATATACAAATATTAGTATTATATTAATTAATAGTATAAAATATAGTATAAAATAATTGTCAATTAAGGTCAAGCGTGAACTTTTTCTTTCTACTGCTTGTTAAATCTTAGAAATCTACTTATTTGCTTAATTAAATTTTACATATTTAAATATCTAATGATTACTGCATCACATCACCAAAAACGGTCATCTAAATAACTCTCTCAATTTTTGAGATACTGGGAAATATTTGGAACAAAAGTAGTTTGGTTTCAAGGGGCTATTACCTCATAAAAACACTTTTTCTCAAGTGGAAGTGTTTACAAGTTTTGAAGGTCACCCTCACTTTTAAAAATGGAACCATGTATTTTTTAATACATTAATCGAACTATCGCGATATTCTCTATAAAAAAAGTATTAATTTCTTTATGTCGAAAAACTATTAGTGTAACAGATATTGTTCGACCGTGTCGCGGGAAGACGCGTTAATGGAAGTCGTAAAGTCTCGTCTCGATATGGTAATCGACGCCAGGAATCAGCCGATCCCCTATTTCGGTTAAGATAATAGGAGTGATTTGAATGATTGTGTAACACTGAATTAATACTAATAGTTTAAATATAACTTTCACTTCCAACAACCTTTGTGACTTGAACGTCTGCGAGTGGTGCGTGAAGACATGTCGAAGTATTTAGAATGAATCGTTGCAAGCAAGTTAAGGTGTCTTCTGGTCCAACAGTTAGTAGCAAATGATTTTCTGTGAGGGTGAGGTCTATAAGGAAAACTAGTAATGAATGCTGCCCCCTCCCCCATCAAAGGTCGCTCGCTGGTGGAAGTGGCCTCGAACTCGCTTCTCCCGTATTTTACCGTAATGAGCAATAACTTCAAGGAGCGTCTCGACTTGAAAGATGTATTGTAGAAATTAAGAGCTTTGACAGTAAAAGAAAATTCCTTAGGATTATTGCGGGTCCGAGCTAACATGTTTAAACAGCTGGTGATTATCTTGGCCGAAGGATGGATTAGAATATAAGCTTAGATCACAGAATGTAACATTCTCCCCCGTTGAGAAGGTACCGATCAAAAGTTCTATATGCCTGCAGTTAGGTGTGTGTGTGTGTGTGGCGTGTAGCGAAGCTAACAGGTGCTGAAACTAGTTGGATCTTTTATCCAACTCCTTCTCAAACGCTGGCTGCTTGGACTCATGTGGATCAGGTTGGCTCGGTAGTGGCACTAACCGTTTGACGCTTCGTTCCGAGACGCTCGTTAAAGTTTGAACAGTGGCCATTGGGATGATGCCGTCAACGTTGGGATGGACCTTGATGACTAGGCCCAAGGACACGTTGTCTCCCTTGTAATCCACATCACAGTCGTCCCCTTCGTTGCCAATAAATTCCCAGTTGCAGTCCACGACCCAGGAAGTGTCGTTGAACATCTTGCTCTTGATCTTTGGTGGTTATACTGGCTTGGCACGTGGAATCTTTCTCGTCTCGTTGCGAGATTGAAGTTGTTGGGACTTGCTACGCTGATAATTGTGACGAAGTCACGTGGCACTGTGTGGCTGTGGATGTCACTGATGTGCATACTGCTTGTTTTGAAAGTTTAGTGTATGTGTATCCGACTCGAAGGACCTAAATGTTAGACCGTCTTTGCGGGGAGACGCGTTCGCAGTATACCGCATCAACGAGAGTCGTAAAGTTTCGTCTCGATACGATAATCGATGCCATGAATCAGCCAATCCCCTATTTCGGTTAAGATAATAGGGGTGGTTTGAAAGTTTGTATACTGAATTAACAGTAACTCTTTATTTCCAACAACTTCTGAAGAATATAAGTGTCTACGAGTGGTGCTTGCGAAAGATGTAAAAGTGCTATGAGCGAAGAGTTGTTAGCCAGTAGTGTTTTGAGCGAAGAGTTGTTCGCAAGTGAAGTTCGATGATGGTGATATCTAGCCCTTTGCGGACGAGTGTCAGCAAATAGCCGCCCAAGTCTTTTTCCCATTGCAAATGCGTGTCGGCACATAGCCGGTCGAATCTGTTCATAGTTGCGGACACTTATTATGGAGTGGCTGGGGTACTTCAGTTTTTTTGAGCGATGATCTTATGCGTATTTACGCATGGGTATAGTAGACGTAAATAGTATTACGTTTTTGATGAAAAATTAGAGATCTTTAGCGATGAAGTCATATCTTCCGTTTAACGTAAACTCGCGATGTAGGATGATGGTCGAGTGAGAACGAATTTCAGTTTTCCAATGACAGTACCAGACAAATCAGCAAGCTTTTTATATATTTTTTTATAATACCTTATACACCATTCCTAAAAGATCCAGGAAGGACATGTTCGAAAGTGATAGTAGTGATGACGAATATTATTTTGAACCTGACAAGATAAAACCGCCAATACGTCTCGTCCATAGCAACGATCGCTCGTCGAGCGGTCCCGTCCGCAAAGGGGTAGAAGGAAAGCTAGTGATGAGTGCTAACCGCCTCCCACCAACGGTCGCTCGCTGTTGGAAATAGCTTTCGAACATCGTACATGGGCAAACCCGCTTATACTATGCTTTACCGTAATGAACAAGGAGCGTCTCAACTTGAAAGATATATTGTGGCAATTAAGGACCACGACAGTAAAGAAAAAGATGTTAAATCTTATGACGACAATTGACGGTTCCTTAGGATTATTGCAAGTCCGAGCAAGTATGTTTGCACAGCTGCCGACTACCCTGACTGAAGGATAAACGAGAACATGTGGTTGGATCGCGGGACGTAACAACTTTATTAGCAAACTTAAAACTCGTATTTAACATATATTTATTTTAATTTTTTTATTTTTAATTTGTGTTTTACAATTTGTGCAGCTAGAAATTTGATAAATATTTATGTACACATATTATTTAATTCCTTATTTAATATATTTCATTTAATGTATAAGAAATGTATAACAGCGCAGTACTTTAAATTTTTTAGAAATAGTTAAGAGAGCACAGGATATGTGTACAAGAGAATACACATGTAGAGAGATATGTGTGAGAGTACAGGAAGCTTTAGAAAGCTTCATGATAATCAAGGCAATATTAAAGTCTAAAAAACAATCTTAAAGTTAAAGAATTTATTATAAATTAAAAATTTAGATCTTAGATTATATTTTCTTTTTGTTAATAAGAAAAAAGGGACATAACCTAATTACTGACGTTCCAAAAATTTTTCGAGTTGTGAATTAAATGAAAAAATACTAACAAAAATGTTAAAATTAACTAACATGTATTATTCACAATATGATAGTTCCATAGAAAGTGAAATTGCTTATGATTCTGACAACTCAGATGTGCGTAAATTGTTAAGAACGTCGCCATCTCATGCTAAATTTTATGAATATATTGATCGTAGAAATAATGAAGAAGTTTTACATGAAAGGTGGAAATGTAAATTACATGAACAAACAACCCTTGCAAAAGAGATCAAAGAACAATGTGGTATGGCAGTTAACCTAACAGATAATCGAGTATGTTATTTTTATAAACCTGTTGTGCAGCATATACCAGGTATCAAATTTAAAATAACATTTGATTATGTAAAACTATTGCGCAAATGGTATATTAGTCTGGGACGCAGTCGTTTGCCTGATGTGATAACACTTAATGACAAAGTAAAAGATGGTACTTATGATCCTATTTCTAAAAGAATCCTTAAAATGGTATATGAAATAAAAGATTTGTTGGATATTTTTATACAAAAATTGGAATATATATGTAAAATGGTTGACAATATGAAAGAAGTTCACAAAGACATAGAATTTCAAGTAAATGAATCTTTAACCAAAATCAAAATAATACTGAAAGAAAAAAGCTGGCCAAAAGTTATACAAAAGACAAGTCAAAAAGATATTCTTATTCTAGACATAGTACTAGATAATAACTTTAAAGCTAATAATCTTTCATACGAGTATGAACACAAAAAGGATACATCGGCACAACAAAAAAGAATGTGCATAATTAAATTAGAAGAGAAGATAAAAATATTTTTTGATCTTCCTTTAGTAGAAGCATTTAATGTATTTATGGAATGACATTTTTTCTAGTGATGATGTATTACCATCTTAATTATACATTACATTTCATTTAAAATAAATCCTATAACTACATGAAACACATTTCTTCATATTATATTTATATTTAAATATACAATTGTTAGTTTCTATTTGAATTTAATAAGGTCCTAAATATTTTATTAAGTATGATTTTTTGTGCGGTTTTGTATTATATTTTTTAAATTTACTTTTTGTTACATATACAGTGGGTCCAAAAAGTATTTGTACATCTAGTTTTTTGCAATAACTTTATTTACATAAGTAACAAATAAAAAAAAAATTGCTTCCATTAATAGCCTCCTATAAACAAAAATAATATGTACATTAAAAACTTTTAATAATATGTTATAAAAGAATAATACAATAAATTTAAAAATTTTAGGGCCAAAAAAGTATTTGTACACTTGCGACTTCACTAGAAAATTTCAAATTATTAATGGTTTAGATCGTAATTAATGTTTTGTATGCATTCCTTTTGCATCTATAATGGCTTGTAGCCTTTTTGGCATAGATTCGACCAATTTTTTTGTAATTTCTTTAGATATTTTTGGCCACTCTTGTAAAATAATTCGTTGTAAATCTGGTTTATTTGATATCTTTCTTTTTCTTATTTCAATATTTAATAGGTGCCATAAATTTTCTATGGGG